>JANRGW010032583.1:0-13064 GCA_024733675.1 Psilopsiagon aymara
CTGGACTTGTTCCAACAGTTCCATGTCCTTTTTATGTTGAAGACACCAGAACTGTACACAATACTCCAAGTGAGGTCTCCCGAGAGCAGAGCAGACGGGCAGAACCATCTCCTTTGACCTGCTGGTCACGTTCCCTTTTCTGCAGGCCAAAATACGGTTGGCTTTCTGGGCTACAAGGACACACTGCCGGCTCCTGAGCTTCTCATCAACCAAAATCCCCAAGTCCTTCTCCGCAGGGCTGCTCTGAATCTCTTCTCTGTCCAACCTGTAGCTGTACCTGGGATTGCTCCTACCCAGGTGTAGGACCCTGCACTTCTAAGTAACTACAGCTGATTGAACTGCTACTGTAAAACAATTGAAATTCAGCTGGTCTTTTTTGTTTAGGTCTTATTTGAAAAAAAGATAATTTTTAAACAGAAAACAAAACAAGACCTCTCATTCCTCAGTACTGTTGCTGAGCCAGAAGCGTTGGCTCAGATTTGCAGCACAGTGCTCCTACTCTGGAATCCATGAAATGCTCATCTCCTGTGACATTATGCAGAATGGCCACAAGATACTAGTGTAAGAAAAGTGCTTCACTCTTTCATACTGTATCAACATTTCTGACTAAACAAGGAAAATAATTTAAAGTCTTCTGTTTATTTTTCTTCCATTTATAAAAGCTTCTACTTTTTTTCAAATCCTGCAGTCTTCTTAGAAGACAAGCATCATTATCTCCCTTTCAAAGAGGAGTAACCTGATTTTCACAAACTTGAACAATGAAATTCAACCAGAAATAAATTTGGATTTTAAAAACCCCAAACCAGACTCTGGTCTATCCAGTCACGATATCATTAGACAAGGGTGAACTTTGCAGTTCCCAGGGAAAGGGGCAGTGGAGGGATTTCTGATGCTATAAAAAAGTTATTACTCGAGGGCTACAGAATTCCAGAACACTTAGAAACTCAGCTTTTCAATGTAATCACAGAAATATCATCAATAGGAAAAAAAAAAAGTAAATTAACCTATGAAAGTTAAGACTTCAAATGAATGCTTCATATCACATTCAAACAAATAACTATCAAGATCTAGGCACTGGATTTGTGCTATGTTTGCTTTTATGGCACCAGAAGTCTGCTTTGAACACACATGAACAGGTATTTAATACATGGGTTGATGTTCAATTGCTTCATAGCATTCTGTTCCAGCAATACATAACTCCTTTCTCCCTCACGTCTTATGTCACTAAGCAGTGTAGAAAACTATTTCATGCTCTCGAGACAAATTTACAAAACTAATGGTCTCCAGTTTTCAACATCTTCTCACAATCCACTGTCACCAAAACCCCACTTTGCAATTACTAAATCTGTAAAACTGTGGTAATAACTTAAGATTCCTAGATCTATGTAGAAGGATCATAAATTTGACCAAGTCTGAATCCAAACGGGATAAGGTTTGATGATACACTGTTGCTAAAAGAAGCGCTCTAGCCACACTACATCACCAATGGAAGAAGAAAGCTGTTTCAGTTTGTGCTGTTACCAGATCACAATAAATAGGTGTTATGCCAATATAAAGCAGTTCTAAAAATCCTGTAAATGGGCACAAGCATACAGTAAAAGTGCTTCAGTTGATGGTACTACTGTCTGACACAGGCTTTGCAAACTTCTAATTTACTTAAATCACTGAAACAGTGCTTTCCTTGTAAATGCCTTACTGTTCAACTACATAGACACTGATGCATTAAACCTCAAAGATGCTAGAAGTAGTCCTAGGTACCCGTGTCATAACTTGCATTATCTGAAGAAGATGGCTTTCATACAGAAGAATTTTTGCTTCAGAAATTTAAAAGGTCAGCCAAGGTCAGAAGAACTGTAAGTGCACATTCTCTATGGAAGCACGAAGAGATACAACTGCTCAGAAATACACTGAAGCAGTGAAAAGCTGTTCTTCACTGGAAATCATAGCACATTTGTGACGGCTATGGAGCAAAACCAGTTTCTGTTTCCATACACTGTTCCTGCGGACTTTCTACAGGTGCTCTTGGCCTTCATTGCATTCACTGGTGCAATCTCAGCCAAGCTACTCTCATTGCAGCACTTATAAAAATAATAATTATTTTTTATGTGCATAAAGAGTGAATCAAACTCAGCTTTTCCTTTCAGAGGGAGAAAAAGGGAATACATCCACCCTGACAACGTCTTTCAAAAAGAAAATACGTATCTGCCCCTCCTGAAAAGAAAAGCCAGACTAAGGATTAGTTTAGATTTTGGAAATGAGAAAGAGCTATTAGTCATTTAAAACCCTGATCAAGGAATTTCACATTACATGTGATCTCTATGTATATAGCTTCTCTTGATATCAACAGGAACGACAGAAATAGCTCACTGGAGCACAGAGCTCTACATGTAATTGTACTCAAGCCATTTACGAAAGTCTGATTTATTTGTTTGTTTGGCAGTGCTACAGAAAATAGCGTTTACTCTCTGAAAGATCTTAAGACAGAATATTCATTTTTAAGGTCTGGATAAAGAAGTCTGCAGTGTACTCATGTGACATTCTGAATTACTTCTTTCTCCTTTGTTCTTCCTAAATAATATTGAGAAGATAAAAATAAATGTGTGATTTTCTGATGTAGTATTTGTGAGCCACGTAAAATCAACAAGAAAAAATTTTATGCCAGGGACTTGATTACTTACTCAATTACAGAGTTTGATTAGGAAAAAAATATTATGCGGAAAAGTTCAAGGAGAGATAATTAATTTACCAGCTTCCTTTTATCCCATCCTTCCAAAAATCTTTCACACATTTTTGGTTTTGATGTCTTCGAAGCTAATTTGATGAGAAATTCATCAGGCTGTAGAAAGAAAACAGGTTAGCTACTGTCCAATGGCTTCTATTTCAGGTGAAAAAGTTGTTTCATTCTGAAGAAACTAAGAAGAACACACTGCATTATCAAGAACTGCAGAGATCACTGTTTCACAAGGATTTCATCTGCATATTTCTGTGAGCTCCTTATAACTAATGTTAATGCATTCTTCCAGGTAATGAAAAATGCTTTTTTCCATTATTGAAGGAGGTTTTTTTGTCTTTTTTTTTTCTTTGTTTTGTTTTGTTAAGAGTCTTTTATTATATGCTTTCTGAATATTAGAAAGCTTTAATACTGAATATCAGAATATTGATTTATTGTGGTATTAATCCACTACTGCTACAGAGGCATGTTTAGATTTTTTGCATCTGGAATGCCATTTTATCTCTTTTATGTGGTCGACAGCCTGTCTTTTTCTGTGATGAATTTTAGATTTGTAAGAAAACTGCTTCTATGTAGTTTCCATTACAAGTCACAGGTAAAGACTCTTCTGTATCACCTTTAGAAGAGAATATAGTTTGTTCAATAATAGATACCTTTCTTCTTCCTGTAAGTAGTACCCTTGCTTTTTGCTAGAAGCAAAAAGTTTGCTAGAAGCAAAAGGTACTACGTGACAGAGGAAAAAAGCCCTGCATCATGATCATGAGGATATGTTTCCACAAACTTCTTTTAAAGCTCACTAGCGCCTCAAAATCTATTGACAACGCCAACTATGCTACCTTCAACATCTTTGTTGGGTAAGAAATCACAATATCCATGTTCACAGCAGAAGCTTATGACTAGCCCTCTCTACAGATGTAAGTCATGTAATGTCTGCAATAAAAGAAATTATGAAGCGTTCATGACTGTTACCATGATGACTATGCTCTTACAAGCAGGAATAAGGAAATGGGAACATATCAATCCCAGTGAATGGGAGTGTAAACATCTGTCCTTAACTTTAGCACACTTTTCATGAACTTTTACAAAAGATTCTTGAAACCCATATGGACGTAAACTGGAAAATATCAAGAGTCTTTGTTCTGTATTTCCATACTTCACACCAGTATTATCAAGAAGTACAATTTCTAAGCTCAAGGTTTTTTAATCAGGTAATTCTTACCAATGCACACAATTTTTCCTAAGGGGTAGCATCCAACTGTTTCTGCATTCTTCCTGGAGTCATCATGACCTCATTTGTCTGTAAGCATCAGTACTGCCACCACTGCAAAGATTTGATTGTAAGGCAGAGTAAATCCCTCATTATTTACATTCAGTTCAGTATAACTTCTGGACAAGTAAAACACAAGTTCTGAAAATGTTTACAAGGCAATTTTGTATCACAATTTATGACTGAATGGCATTTTCAGTTAAAGGCATTCTATAAAGACCTTGTGTAATGTGTAATCTCTTGCTACTTTTTTCACCTGACGATGACACTGCAAGTGCTGCATGATATCTTTCAGCACTGTACATTCTTCACTGTGACTGACAAATGAGGAAAAAGAATGATGCTAGACTTCTGAAAAAGCAATTTCCAGAAACCAACATTGAAATTTTAAATATGTTTAATTGTTCCTGCATTGAATCCATGAAATTTTTGTTTCTAAAAGCAGCTGTGGTGTATTTTCATAAAACAGGATATACAAGAAGAATCTATGTGCAGGAATCAGATATCCTCAGATTAAATTTTGGTGCAAAATTGTGTAACATTTGATATTCTAATATTTCTGGGGAATAATTTTAAAATTCAAATTCTCCGATATGCTAAAAAAAAAAAGGCAAGTGTGCTGAAAAAATTTATTTTTAGATATATGGATACTTAAAAATGAAATAAAACCTTCTCCTCAGACTTCTGATTTTCTCACTGAAAAAATATTTTTGTTGTTTGCTGTTCACTGTAAAGCCACATATGTTTGATACTTGAACTAGATTACCTCTGTCTACAGGATAGCCATATACTGACTATGGAATTATCTGGAATTTAGCGCAAGAAAAATCTAGCTGAGAACTGCTTTTTTCTGTAGTTACCCTCCAATGGTCTTTCATAGAAAATATTTCAAAAAGCAAACCAGAGCCTCATCAAATTATTAACACAAATAGTAATATATTCTGCATGTTGCATTTAACACAAAATTTATGTTTCTTACTAAACACTGTCTTCCATTCATCATCATAATCTAATTCCAACAGGGAACACTAATGTTCTCTTTCTGTACATGTAAAGAACCCTAGACATATTGTTCCATTCACTGCTATTATTTATGAAAAGAAGTGATTAAAAGAAAGTCAGTTAAAATTTGCCCTTTCCCCTGGACTACCATTCCAAGCACACTGAATGCCATAAACAAAGCATTTACACTTTGAGGCAATATATTCCTCTCCTTGAGGCTTTAACACGTGTACACTGACATATCAACAGAGATGTAATTTACCATTAACACTTCTGTGATTTTCTCCCCAGCAACTCCCTGACACCTTCTTTCCTCCCAAAAAATGTTCAGCAGAATAGGATTACAATCTCTAAAGGTAGTGGCTTCCAATAAATGGTTAGGTGCAAATGATGCTTATAAAACAGATATGTAAAATGATAGGGAAATTAATATAAAAAGTCCCTTTCAGGAAGTAATTAAATTGCCATTAATATAGCTACTACCAGATACTCATTCTAGCAGTACCAGGAAGTGTCAACACAGAATACCTATGGTCTCCTTTGAAGGTATGGTTAATTCATCAACACATTTTCCATAACAGACTGCCTCCTTTAATTTAAGAAGCCCAGGAGGAAGTGCCCATACGGCCTAGCACAACACCTGGGAGTCTGATTCTGGCATCCCAGAGTCTTTTTTTCTAACTTAATTTCACCGGTACTAGGAAGTTCAAAAATGTTTTTTTCTTTTCAGGAAAAAATAAAAATATACAGCTTGGTACTTCAAACACCCACTGAATATAAGCTTTCACTCAGTCATCCTAAAGTGAATGAATAATACTCATATTACAAAAATCTGATTTCTTCTATGTAAGAAATAATGTAGTAGGTCACTATGTTCACTGTTGCAGTATAGCCCTAAAACCAGAGCTCACGGCAACAAAGCAGACTGCTGGTTAGGCAGAAGAAATGCAAATGTTATTTTGAGAAGAGTTGAACTACTATTTTCCAAGTGATAGTTTTTAACATCATTCAATCAGCTAGAAATATGTTCCTCCTGACTCTAATGATTTTGCACCATTAGATTTAAAGAAAAATGAGAAAAATACTGAAAATGTCATAAATACCACATTCGCTAAAGTGTGCTTGAGAAAACTCTGGAGAAAAATGGAAATGTCACCCCTTCTGTTAATATAAATAAAATCTTTGTCCAGGCACAAATCCACGCCATGAAGAATTTCCTCCTCTGTGTGTATGAGGAGCAAACCTACAGAATATTCAACATTCCAAGAGATGCTGGTGGAAGAAGTTACACAAGAATTATTTCTTTATAGATGCCAATGAGACACATTTTGGATTTCATAAGAAGGACAAATTTCTGAGTTGGCCTAACTAGTAGGAAAAAAAGAAAAATAAAACTACATTCTGAAGAGCAGAGACTAATAATTTCCATTAAAGCTTGGTAACACTAGCACTGTGGACCAGTTTTGCTTTATTTCAGAGTGACTTTTTTCTATCTGGCTTACAAGTATTACCAAAAGAAGTCATATTAAAGTTGTTCCAGATGTCTTACATGACTTGCAATTTGTGAGAAATATGCTGAAAAACTTAATTTTCTAACTTTCATTATTTGATGCCTGACATTCCCTACAGATGCATAAAATCAGCAGGGAAAAATCACTGAACTTGAATGATTGCTCTTAAAAAAACCCCAAACTTAATGAATACTTATCCTTACAAATATCTTGCAGTTTGAATTCCACAGATCCTTATGATTTACATAAAGGAGAAGTATTTATTTCTTTGGAGTGGTCTTAGAATTGCTGCTTATCACTTTCATTGACACTTTTCCTTTGCTTTGAATTATGAAATGCCAAGCATGAAGGAAATCTCACTGATGACAGTGGGCTTTGGATTAGGCTATCAATGCTGGCAGATAAAGCAAAGAAAAAAATGGCTATTTTTTCAATAATAAACATTAATTTTGAAAATGTTTGCTTAATTTATAAAGCATATATTACATATTTTATAAACATATATAATGTATGACAAGATATAAATTTTAAATAAACTTAGGTAATATCATAAAAAGAGAAAATTATAATTTCAGACCTCAGATTTTCAGAACTGAAGAGGGGAGAGAGGAAAGGAGAAGAGGTATGGAAGAATAATTTCCTATATCTGAGGTCATATGGCCTGGAAAAAAGCACTAAATTATTTCATTCTTTGATTATATTTTCAAGAATATGATTGTTTTACTGACTCTAAAGTATCTGGCATTTCTGGGAACCAATACTGTTGACACGGATTTGCGGTGATTTGCCCATGTCAAAATAGCACTATTCAGATACTATTAAAGTAATGGCATGCTACCTGGACACAGATATTGAAAAGAAAAGAGTTGCTCTCTCCTCAGACCCAGGATAAATACAAACTGAATAAAAAAGGAACAAAAGGAAATAATGTGTCCTATTTGGAGGATGAAAGCCTATTGAGCTAACAAATTATAATTCTTCAGCTGTCAGCAACATCTGCAGATACTGCATCGCTAAAATACTACTTAGGCACTAAGCAGTACAGGTCTTGATAGTGTTAATTCACACAAAGTCACTGGATGGCAGGATAAGATGGCTCTCAAAACATTAGACGGCTATTGCTTTATTAATTGTTAGCTCAGGCCCAGCTGTCTGCGTAAGCAAGACCAGGGCAGGAACAGTGATCTCTCAATCAAGCCGAATCCTGAGTTGCAGAGTACTACTGGGTGGTACAGGAGATCAAAGGGAGAAGCTTTCTGAAGTGAAGAATTCAGACAGTATTCTGAAAAGACAGAAGCCCCACTCCTCATCACAGGGTAATACATTCTCATGTGATCTATGTTTCAAAAAATGCCATCATGTCTCTTCACTTTCTTTTGGTTTTCTCTCCTTTACCCTCTGTTCTCTTACCCATCCTAACCTTTAAGATTCATCTGTTTGTATACTCCACATGCACTACAGTTCCTGAAAGCCCATCTCAGACCTCAGACTGCATTCACACTGAATACACTGATGAAGTGCAATACCAAGGACACATGAAAATTTAAACATCAGCTTTTGGCATTTAAAATTTTTGCTGACGTGGAGAATTTTGGAAGGATGACTGGGTACAAAATTCTGCAGTGAATGAAGGGGTTTAGAAACATATATAGCAACAAAAGTGCACACGCAGCAGTACATTGATAAATATAATTCATAATCATAAAATGTATGTACTTATCACTCCCGTATGATTAAATAGGAAATTTTCTAATAGAGGAGGGGGAAAAAAAAAGCAAACCAAAACCAAACTTTTTTGCTTTTAGAATTAAATAGCTAATGTGGAATTTTCATTACAGTAAGTTAAGGAGCTTTCTGTCTCAGAGCCATAGGTGTTTCAGCCTTTCATAAAAACACCTAAAAGCTTCACGGCTAGGGAACAAATGCCTTTTCAGTTTAAAAGCAACGCCTGTCCCTCCCCACCAAAATACCCATATTTAAATCTGTGAAGGCAGATAAACACCTGTCTACATCTACAGCACACAAGTAATCTTGATCAAGCTGAGAAAGACAGCTTACCAATATTTTCCAATTCTGAACTCCCATTTTGCCTTTTCCTTTGAACAGAGGATTAAGGTGATTTTCACAATTGTATTTCTACTATAAAAAAGAAAAAATCTTTCAGTAGTCAGCTTAAAGCACATGATATGGCTGTGATAACAGTTTTGCAGAAAGACAGCTAGCACAGACACTCAGTAAAGCATGAGTTTGCATACTACTTATTTCCTCCCTGGAAATGGTACTTTTAATATCATGTTCTTATTAAGAAAATCATCATGTGAGGGGAACACTGGCTTGTGAAATTCTCAAAAAGTTCAAGGACAAGTGCAGCCCTGTGAAAGCTGAATGTAATCGCTTATAAAAATCCAGAAAATAGTTTCCTAGCCCACAGTACATTGGGATTGGCACACCTAGTAACAGATTCATACCATTTGTGTCTTACAGTAATAATGTCATAGCTTTAGCTCTGTCTACTTATATTTCTGACGTTACACATGCACCTCATGCTATGTTTTGTGAGCTCTGCAATTTTTTTTTCTAATAATTTTAAATAATTATTTTTCAAGTTTCATTTGGACTTAAACATGCCCTTGGGAAAAATCAAAGCCTGTGAAATAGGAACAAAATACTACCTGACAATAAACAAGAAAATTTCTTTATAGTGAAAATGAGTTTTTCATAGTTATCCCTGACCATCAGTAAGCTGGCTTACTGCCTATGAATATATACTACAGGATTTTCAGGTAGCTTTCAATTTCAATTCCAGTACATGTTCAGTTACCAATGAAAGATTTTTGCCAAACTAGTCTGGTCACATAAAAGCATTCTTCTCACTTCCATTCTTATTCTTCATGGTAGAGGAACAAGCTATTTTCATGGCTGTGCTCCCTGCCTCATATGAAAGAAGAGATAGGTGATATATAGCAAAACCTTAGCTGGTGAGTTAACTGGACTTGGACTTGGTTATCAGAAATATTACTGACTAACCCAAGATTCAAAATTACTTTGTTCTGGTAGTCTATATATGTATTCCCCAAGAAGACCCTGCATGGAAGGGGTATCTCTCTCTGCAAAAGCTGCATTGGCTCAGGAGCTCCAGAAAACAATCAACTGGGGCCTGGAATGTCCAGTGTGGACCATACTACAGTGATGACTCTTGGAACATTTCCTGATGTCCCATGCACTTAACAAGTATGTATTTAACGATCATGCTAACATGGATGAACATTTCTAGCCAATGAGTTCTGGACAGGACTTCATTTTAGTTTACAATGATGTAAATATTTCCCTCCAACATCCTTAACTTAAGCATGTAGTTTCAGTAGTTAATACATAAGTAACTCAGACATATGAAGAACTGTCTTAGAAAAAAAAACTACAACAAAAAATGAAAGCAGGAGAGATAATGAATGAATGAGATGTTGTGAAAGAGTAATGATTAAATGAGACAGAGTAGACAATCTGATAGGAAAGGGTTAGTATAGCTGGTGTCATAGTGGGCTATGGTTATGGAATGGGTGATCTCTTGAGGTTTCTTTCTTACAATTCCCTGTCTTTTTAAAAAGGTATTTTAGCTATTTCATGTAAAAATCATCTCCTAATCTGTGACTTTGCTTTGATTAAGGATGGGTAAACTCACTCAGCTCTATGAATAAATCAGGCTCTAACATTCAAAGGTAGCAGTTATAAAGGCTTAAAAAAAGGGTCTAATTTTTTCAGGGGATCATTATTTCACTGTACATCAGCAACACTTAATTTATCTTACAGGTAGGAGTGCTGAAACACTACCACAGCAGATTTTTCATGAGCCAAACAAAATCCAGAAAAAAAAAACAAGTATCTTGTAAGAGAGGTTGTTCTAGATAAAATTTCTGAAGAAGTGCAAGGTTTGACAAATAACAATTTATCAATTTTCTTATGTTTCTCTAAATCAGCTATTTATATTTATGTTTAGAATTATCCCCATAAGAATACCCTTACATACAAAAATAATGTGTGATCATGCCACTAATGCTACTATTTAGAGCATTTATCAGGTATTAATTACTCTTAATAATGTATATATATATACACATAACAGGGCACTATTGTGCTGTATGCTGCACACATACTTTACGTGCAACACAAGTTCATCTAAAGAACTTCATTTTTGAAAACAACAGAAGTGTTTACTGAGGTGAGGCTTAATTATGGAGGAATATATAAAGAAAAGAACATATTTTGAACTCACAGAGATACATACTTATTTGTAATACATGTCCTTTTATCTCTTGCCCACCATTACAACTGACTGGTGAGAATTAAGGGATCCCCCCATCAAGAGGGGTTCTCATTTTTAAGCAAAGCATGATGAAAGCTTTTTCTTCCCCTTTTGCAGCTGTCAGGCAGGACAGAAAGGAACAAAGCAAATGCTATTAAGCATCTGTACATTGATGGATACCCTAAAGCCAGCATTCTGTTTTTTTAATTATTTTTAAAAGGGCAAAGTTAGAACTGTGAAAGATAATGTCAGTCAGTAGAATTACTCAACTTGTAGAGACACTATCAGAAATGTAACAGTACAAACTCTTATTTCAGTAATACTCCTTTCCACAGTTCTAGCAATCTCAAGATCTTGGAGAGGTGACAGAGCAATTTAAATCAGAATCATTCATTCTGGTCCATAATTGCAGCTGATAATTAAATGGCAAATAAGCGATGGAGGAAAAACTGATTTGAAGCTTTACCTTCCTTTCATAGTCCTCATACTTCCAGATCTAGTTGTCAATCCCGTCTCATCATGTTCTCCTGTGCATAACTGTACTGTACCCTTTCTCCCTGCTCTTCTGGCTAATGACTCACCAGTCTCCATGAGTAGTCCTTCTTGTTGTGCTGAACTATGACAGAATGCACCACTTGCTCTGCTCCTCATAGGAGACTGAGACCTAACAGTATTCTGGAGCAGGCAAAAAAAAACTACTCTTGTCAGTGCTCTGTGCTGTTCCACCTCCTGACTCCCCAGATGCCACCCTGCCCTCAGAGCACTGTCCAGTTCCTCAAGGTAGATCGCCTCCTTCCCCCATTAAAAAAAAAATATAAAATAGCCAGTTCATCTAATTTTAATATGATAAGCATTTGTGAATGCAAAACAGAAAAACAACTTAGTAAGCAGCCCCAAGTTAAAGACATTAATACAGAGAATAATGTATCTCTACAAAACACAATATTCAGATCCAATGTAAAAAATACCAGGTGAGAATCTGACCCATAAAAATATTCCTGACATCTTTGACAACACAGGAAATAAAAAAATAAAGTGAAATTTATACAAAGTATAATCCTAGTTTTCTTGCTGTATGTAAGAGAAACTCTTCTACTACGCACATTCTATTTTCCAGTCATATAGTTAAATTCTGAGTTGAACTGGGAATCATTTCTTCTCCCTCGTATGGAGTTTCATAAAAATGCACGAACAAAAGTCTTTGGTACACAATTTCCCTCTTTGTCAGGAAACTAAATTCACTTACTAAAGGCCATAAATCAAGACACCTGCAACTCACCTAATCAACAAACATGATGGTTAATTGACAATCAATTAACAAAATTGTATTTGTTGTACATCTCATATACATGATTAATTCAGCAACACTTCTCAGTGTGCCCTCTGATAGGCATCCTATCTCTCTGATAGAGAGAACAGGCGACCATTAGCCCTTTACACTCTCTGAAACTCCCAGTGGATGAATAACAAATTCTTTTACCCACTACCTCATCCATATCCTGCTGTCTCCACATAACAAAAAGTTATCTAACAGAAGTCAGTTCTCTAAATATAACTTCAGCTTGTTAGCTGAATGTTAATAAAACCCATAAAACACTGCTGCAATGTTTAGCAACTTTTCTGAGTTCAGTCAGCTTTCTGCAAAATTCCCCAAAAGTACAACTAATGCTTATGAATCCCAAAGCTTCTGTAGTTTAATTTCACTTTTCAGAACTATACCTGCATGCAACTGTTTGGCTTAACTTAAGCAAAAAATCTTGGCAAATCTTAGCGATCTATAGATATGGGAACTTCACAAGAATTACAAAAGGTGTTCTGCATAGCCATCAAAGACAAGTCATACATTTCATTCTCACAGGTGACCATTTCGATTTGTTTCAAATTTCAAAAAATTTTCATATATCTGATGTAAAAACCTAAAAATATAGAAACATAGAAAAGTTAGGGTTAGAAAGGACCTTAAGATCATGTAGTTCCAACCCCCCTGCCATGGGAAGGGACATCTCACACTAGACTATGTCACTCAAGGCTCTGTCTAACCTGGCCTTGAACACTGCCAGGGATGAAGCATTTATCACTTGTTTTGGCAACCTGCTCCAATGCCTCACCACTCTCACAGTAAAGTTCTTACCAGAACTTCTCCTGTTTAAGTTTAAATCATAGAATCATATCAATTACCCCTTGTCCTATCACTACAGTCCCTAATGAAGAGTCCCTCCCCAGCATTCCTATAGGCCCCCTTCAGACACTGGA
>JANRGW010032585.1:12779-50572 GCA_024733675.1 Psilopsiagon aymara
AAGTGGGCCTTAGCCTTCCTAACCTGGTCTCTAGCTTCCCAGACAACATCCCTGTATTCTTCCCAGTCTGCCTGTCCATGCTTCCACCTTTGACTTTTCCGCAGCATGTCATTATCCATCCAAGGAGGTCTCCTGGCCCTCCTGCCACACTTCCTTCTAGTAGGGCTGTATCACTCCTGAGCACGTAGCAGGTGATCCTTAAATATCAACCAAGAATCTTGGGCCTCCCTGCCCTCTAGGGCTATATCCCATGGAACCTTACTGAGAAAGTTCCTGAAGAGGCCAAAACTTGCTGTCTTGAAGTCCAGGGCATTGAGGTTGCTGCACACTCTTCTCACTGTCCTGAGGATCTCGAATTCTATCATCTCCTTGTTTGCAATATATCAGACCTTAAGCATCTTAGTAGGTGTTTGGCTGGGGGCTTGAGAAAAAGAAATTAGTTCTATGTATGTGGTGTGTTCTGCTCAAACAAATGAAAAGCCTTCAGAGACTGGGGAGAGGTCAGGTTTTATAGTTGTTAGGATTTGTAATGATCTTTAATGGCTGTTAGCTCTCTGGGGAATGAGAGGTTTAGGGTGCTTTTTTTTTTTGGTTTGAGGGTTTTTTTTTATTTGTTTGGGTTTTTTGGGTTTTTTTTTTACTTTTAAAAAATTGATTTTATTTACTGTCTTAAATGCATGCATAATATTCTGTATGTGCAGTTGGGTAGGATCCTTTATGCCTGGGAATTACAGAATTGTAATGCCATTTTTGATGTTTTTTCCCTTAAACTTATGCTGTTAAGAGTTCAGAAAAGCCAGTTATCCATAGCTAGTTATTGTTGATAAAACGATAGGCTCTTTCTTGTTTGAAAATAGAAGTAAGAAGCACTCTGCTCTTACAACCAAAGGGGAGGCCTAACTGCTTCCTTGGGAGCCTGTGGAAGTACAGAAGAGCACTGTTGCTAGCTGAATAGGATGTAACCTTTCTTCATCCTTCTTGAGACCCTGTGGAAGTACAGCTACATGGCTTGGGGCCAAGAGCAAAAGTATTATTCATGTTAGCATACTCCAGTTGAAACTGCCAGGGCAAAGCAGCTCTAATTACAGTTCTGTACTTACCACATGAGGATTATTAAGCAGGGAAGTGATGGTTAGAGCAGGATACAGGTATTCTTACGTAATCAGAAGCTGACATACGTTAAGAAACTGTTCCTTCCTCTTTCTCAGCTGTCTTCCCTCTTTCCTCCTCTGCCTCCTACCCCAAAACCAGGGGCATGCAGGCTTCAGGGTAGTAGGAGCATAGACATGGGCAAAGTGAAACAGTAGTGTTAACTTAAAATCTCATCTTTAGTAGTTTATTGCTATGCACCACAGATTAGGAACATGCAATTCTACTGTTGTCCTAGACAATGGAATAGTGACATATTAATTCTCATTAATTTAATCTGTACTTATAAGGTAAATATTCTCAAAGAAACAATACTGATGCCAAAGATGCACTCCCAAATAATTCATGACTCTGGAAGACTTTGTTAGGCTAACGGGTTAAGGAGTGGGTGTTTTTCAGTTTTTACTGTAAGATGGTTGGCTCTGCACTTGACAGGAGAAAAAGGTGGAATTTGACTTAAAGCTTGCTTATATTCTGGATCTGATCATAATAGCACCACAGTGTGAAAATATTTGCCTGTCTATGAGGCAGGAACACAGGGGCATACTGAGACTTCTGATTTTTTCCTCACTATCTGCTATTTTTGTTTGCTTCTTCCATGCACATGCTTAATGTTTATCCTGTTGTTATTTGTACCTTTTCTTGAAAGTCACTTGTAATGTGATTTCAGTAACATTTAGTGGCAGTTCCCTGTCTTAATATCTTAAGGTCTGCAGCATTTCAGTTTAGATGACTTAAATTTACCACCTTGAACAACTTTTTCATGCCCTTTGATTGTAAGGCAGAATAAACAAGAACTGTCTTATCTCTCTGCTGTTTGTTTTCTGTGTTTAGCACATTCCCTTTCTCTTGCCTTTTGAGATAAAAGGACTTGAATTATGGTCAGTTTCTAAGTTGAGAATTTTAAAAGTACTTGGGTGTTTGCATGCCAGTGACCTAAGCTAAGGGGAGGTGCATTTTTAAGCCATTAGTTTTGATTGATCATGCCACTGAATATTATTCATCATATGGCAAAATCCTTGTCTGGAATACGGCTTTGAAAATAAGCAACCAGTATACTCCTGTTGCAAAAGTGGAGGAAGTTTGAAAACTTTGAGCAGATACAAAGGAAAGCTTCTAGATAACACAAGTAACTCAGTGAATGTATCGGGGAACGTGAAATCCTAAAGCAGCAGATAATCAGTGATGTGAAATCAATTTCATGTGAGGTGTGATTGATCTGTGGACTTAGTTGCCACTGTATGATGTAAAAATCTGAATTTTGAGCATATTTCAAAGGACAGTATGAAGTTTTATGTGGATACGAGAATGTCCAAAGCATTTATGAGATACTAAAAAGTCAGGAAAGAATACTAAAGTTCATGGTCCTAATATCATGCAAAAGGCTGATTATTGTGGGGAAATCTGTAAATTGTACTGGTAAGAAAATAGGCTGAAATTTTTATCTTCAAGCAGCAAAGAAAAAAAATCCTGGATTTTCATTTTCTAATCTAAGTTTTAAATCGTAGGTAGACATAAATTTGGGACTCACTATAGTGATCTTATCTTGCTTTGTCATTTCAGGTGCCACTGAAGTCAACCAGACATGTTAGTTTTCAGGATGAAGATGAAATTGTTAGGATAAACCCCCGTGACATTTTGATACGTCGTTATGCAGACTACAGGCATCCTGACATGTGGAAGAACGACCTGGAGAGAGATGACGCAGACTCAAATGCACCATTTTCTAAATCAGACAGTAAAAAATCTGACTATTTATACCCATGTGGGGATGGAACTAAGTTGAATTCCCTGAAAGACTCAAAGAGTTCTGTGGTATTTAAAACTCAGCCTTCCTCATCAAAATTTAAAAACTCAAAAAGAAGAAAAGAGGATGGTGAGCGTTCCCGCTGTATATACTGCCAGGAGAGGTTTAATCATGAAGATAATGGCAGAGGAAAATGTCAAGATGCGCCAGATCCTATTAAAAGATGTATCTACCAAGTTAGTTGCATGCTTTGCGCAGAGAGCATGCTTTATCACTGCATGTCAGACTCTGAAGGAGATTTTTCTGATCCTTGCTCATGTGACACTAGTGATGACAAGTTCTGCTTACGCTGGTTAGCACTGGTGGCACTCTCGTTCATTGCTCCATGTATGTGCTGCTACCTCCCCTTGAGAGCATGCCATCACTGCGGTGAGGTGTGTGGGTGCTGTGGAGGAAAGCATAAAGCTGCAGGATGAATCAGTCTTGTGCCAAACAGAGCTGAAAAATCTTTGTTTCCAGGAAGCATCTAACTTGGATTTGTGGAAGCTTTTTGGCAAGCTGAAGGGAATCTTCTTTCATGTAAGAGATGCTTGATGTGGAGGAAGCAACAAGACTTGTCAGACCTTGGCATTTTACAAGTGCTAGCCACGCCTAACTATTTCCTTTGAGTGCGTGGCATTTGTTGCAAGTTGTGAAGGAGATTTTGCAAAGGAAAGCCTATTCTTATTATTGGCTATAAAATGAGTATATAAACTATGATTATACTAAAAGGGATTAACTTTTGCCACTTTGTACATTCATGGTTTAGGTAAGGGGTCTCTTTTAAAAGGATTAAAACTTACCTGAGGGGAAATTTTAACTAAAAGTGCACTAGTGACAGTTGATTTAAGCTTAAGGAAAGTTAATACATGGCAAATGAGAAATGAAACTGATTTTAAGTGCAACTAAATCACTTATTAATAGTTTTTTGGAAGCAACTTTATGTATAAATAACAAATGTTTATATTTAACTAAATATGTGTAAGGTACGAATTATTACATGTTAAACTTCCCTTCCCTCTGATATAGTAGGTATGGACCATATCTACTGTCACATTCCATGGTAGTATTTTAAATATTTAATTAGTTAATTTAGTTGCATTTTTATTCCAGATGGACAAATTGATATTTTCAGTCCTGGTTCCCTTCAGCTACAGTTTGTGTTGAGTTGTATCCGTACATTCTGATAATCTAAAAACCTTTAAAATATTAATTATTCTAGTCTTGAGTGACCAATTTTTTTTTTGTTAAGCACAGATGTAATTGTCTAAAATGTTCTTGTTAGAACATAACATTTATTTTTATATATAAATGACTTTGATTTCAACATAATAGCAAAAAGGAAGTTGTTTCTGTTGCTCAACCAGCAAGTTGTTTTCTTTTGGGGTGTCCTCCAAAAATACTTTATTGCATATTCAAATGTTCATTAAGCAAAAGGTACATTAAGGCAGTTGTAACAAATTGTCATCAGTGTTCTTGTTTATCCTTCTGTTAAACTAGGATCCTGTTCAGATGTTTATCAAGTACTATGATTAAAACAAAAGATTATTAACAAAAGTGAAATTGTTTTCATTATTTTGAACTTCAACTTTCTCTTATTTGAATGGGCAAGAACAAAAGTACTGTGTGTTTTGTTCAAAAACAACAACAAAAGACTTAGCTTGAGAAATAACAGCCCAGGTAAAACCGGACTGAACTTCTCAACTGAGGCAATTCAGAGAGAGGATGGGGAAGCGGGGAGAGAGAGAATGTATGTGTCTGTGTGGTGGTATATTGTGTACTATACTTGTTATGGCTTTGTACTTACCAAGTGTTTAACTTTCAGAAAAGAATTAACTGACTAACCCATAGAGAATTTGTTAAGACATTACATGCTTTACTCTGTCATGAAGTAAGAAACACTTCTTAGTATAGAGACTTAAAACACTACAACCAGTCACAATTCATTAGCAGCGGTGCCTGTTTGATATCCTGGCTTGAGTTGGACTGACTCTCCTCAGTGTACCCTTGTTATTAGACAAACAAAAAAATGAATTGATTTTAAAAGATTACTTACTTTTTCTCATTTCCTGTGCATTTCTTCAGAATATTTTATGTAATTTTTCTTTCTGCATGTATCAGTGCCCTTAATTTTCTGTTGTAGCCCAGGAGTAAAATAAGCAAATGTATATAACATTATCTGTCTGTAAAATACTTTTTAAAAGAAAACATTTATATTTATATTGCAACTTGAATTGACCACCTTGTGTACATAGATCATCTCAAAGTATTATTTCACATTGAAAAGATGACAAATATATTGATAACTGTAGAAGTTACGGAAGAGCTTCTAGTTTTGTATTAAGAGTTGACTGGATGAATTAAGTCCAAGAGTATGACACGGTAGCAGCGGTCTTGGTTTTTACTGTTTATATATTTGCAAGCTGCTACTCTGGTTGATTTTCATACTTCACGCATTTTCAGCTAAACTTGGTTGCCTAGAATAGACTGTTAACTTTAGAAAGGACTTTGAGAAAAAGTGATCTTCTAGAAAAGAACTTGCTGGCTGTATAGCAAAATGCTATAGAATTCTGTTGTATATGTACTTCAAGAAAGAAATGAGTTTAACAGTTTCCTCTGAGCACTATACAACATAGTGAAACTCCTGGTCCTGTACTGTATTTTATATGAAACATATATGCTTTAATATTTTTATTGAATTTGTGCATTAATATTTTCACCTTGCATTTAATCGCATTGCTGCTAAAATGGTTTCATCTTTTGCTTTCCTCTTTGAAGATGTGATCCATCTAAAAAGGGTAATGGTTACTAAACTTGGTGTGTTCACTTTTTCTTCTTGTGCTGGAAGTGTCAGCCTGCATGCCCAGTTTGAGAGCTGCAAAGATACATGCTTACTATGTAAGGGCTGAGTTTGTATGATGCAAACATACCTTTTTTTTTTTTTTTTTTGGGCATTAGGGGTCTTGCCCCCTGTTTCAGTTAGGAGATGAGTATGCAAACCCATTCCAGAATGGGATGTTATATCTGTGCATCTTTTGTTTTGGATAGCACGTACCATTTGTTCTGTCTCTTCTGTAATACTTAAGCATTTGGGAAGAGAGAAGTTTCTTCCCCCATCCTTGCTCCTCCCCTTGCCCTTAAGGTCAGAACTGTAGTTTGTTAGGCATGTAGTAGGAGAGCTCTGTGCTGCTTGGAAGTGAGACCCGAGCCTTGGGAAACCATCATTGAACATTAAGTCCCTGGTGTGTTGAAAGCCTTGGTTACCGTGAAAATTGAGTATTTCCCGTGGAAACTGGGGAAAGAAATTAAATGCCAGCAGCACTCCTGCACCATCTACTGGGAGAAAAATACTCAGCTGCATTCAGGCCCAGTACTTCACTACATCATAATTTAACTGGCTGTCGGTGCACTACTTCAGCTACAAAAATATTTAAAGCTTGAGTTATGAATTTACAAGGTAGTAATTTGGATTCTGTTATTCTTTATCTCATTATGCTTCTTAAGTTTCATTATTAATGTTGGTTGAAAGCAAAGTACTTGAACCATATGTTTTGTTAGATTTAAAATAGTTATGACTGCCTGTTACATAAAAGCATCAAAATAGGGAATGGAATTAAATTTGTTTGATTCTGTCACTGGGTTCATAAGAGATTATTTTTTATTTTATTATTTTCCCCTCCTCTTTAATTCTTTCCCACAGCAAAGTGATGGATTTTGATGTTAATGCTGAGGGAATCTGGCCTTTTGGTTTCTGATATGAATGAAATTTTGAGTACGCACAGGTTGATCTGTGTGCCTGCACATGCGATTCAGTAATTGGAAAGGGCATAACTACAGCTGTGGGTAAGATTACAGCAATATTCTGATAATAATCTACAATTACTGTGGTAATGCTTTAGTAAACAGCAGCAAATGATGGCATAAAACTCATTTCCATAGCTTATGTAAAGGATGTTCCACACAGGCTTAACTGTTTCAGTTTCCTCTAGAGAAACAACAGTATTTTGAAGAATGTCTTAATCATGCATGCTGGAATACAACATTCCCATTTCAGATGTGTTCTCTGCAGAATGACCTGTTCATGTGTACCTGGAAGATACTGATGAAGTCCTCTGTAAAAAATGCACAGGTTTAAATTAGATTTTTAAATCTTTCAGAGCTTAGGGCACAGTATGCAGCCAATACAGGGATACATTCATATTAATTAAATGAAGATCAAGGGTGGTGGCTGGTAACAAAACTACGTTAAAATGATACCTTATGGTACTGTTAGTCTAGTCGCTGTGTGGATGAAACTTTTACTTCCTTCAGTGTGCCAATAAACACAAGGAGAGGTTTGGGGGGGTGGTTTAGGTTTGGGTTTGCTTTTTTCCCCTGAAAGCTTCTCTTTCTTAATTGCAAAAGTTGTGATTCATTAACGAAATCAAAAGCATTTGGTGAAGAAGAAGCCTTCAGGGGGGTTGGAACTAGATGATCTTAAGGTCCTTTCCAACCCTAACTGTTCTATGATTCTGTGTTTAAAGCTGCAGTATAGCTGTACATAGTTGTTCTTTTGCTTGGTGCCATTTGCTTTCCATCCTAATGACCTCAAAGTGCCTCATGTGTATATTGTTTCCATTAAACCTCAACTGCTATTTCTTTCTACTAAATGATGTATAATTTAGTTAACTCATCCCATAGGTGTTTCCTTTATGAATATAGCTTGTTACTTTGAGTATATAATGTAAATATGCCTTTATGTTTGTAACTGACTTGTTACGTCATACCTTGTAAGTTGATATAGCAGATAACACCATGAAAATTGTTTAAATGTTTTTTCCTGTAATGACCCGATTAAAACTATCTTGAAATGAAACAACTGACATGGTTTTCAGTTCTGTGTTGGGATTACTCAGAACAGGGTGTACGAAGTTAAATGTTGCAGCTTAAGAGCTTAACAAAAAGATGTAAATACAGGTAATCATTTTGCCATAGTATTCTCCTTACAGGTTAAGCAAAATGTTAATTCATTTTATGATTTTAAGAATGGTCAAACAAACATTGTATTAACGTCAAGCTCCAGCATCTTTCTTCATAAGAACCTTTTTTAAGAGTTGATATAATATTTTAAATAAAAATGTGCCCGTTCCCAGTTTGCCTTGTATTTACAGCAGTATTTGTCCTTGACATCATGCTATGGAGGTCAAGATTCCTTTATATAAATCATACTTGAGTTCCCACTCCATTGCAAAAATGTGTATCTCTGAATATAATTCTAAGCTTTGAGCAAGCGAAAGAATAAGATATATACCAGAAAAGGAAGGGAATCTGAACAGTCCATGAGAAAAAATGAACACTTGGAATTCTGTGAGGCTGTAATTTGAAAGCTCAGTGGTCAAGGCCTAGGATGGATTATTCTAAATTGAATTTTATTTGATTCTAGCTTTCACAAATGTTTTCTTACTGGTTACAACTGATGAAGTAATTCTTGCTGTTCGTCTGATCCATTTCTAACGTGAAGAATTCTGTTATTGCTGGGTGTAATCATTACGTGGACTATTAACTGTTGATACGTGAGCTTTTAACTGATGATTGAAAATGCAGCTCTACCAGAGAAAGGAAATGGGCAAAGGGATTGACTAACGAAGTGAGAGGTTAACAAAGAATATTATAGGACCATGTGAAGACCACATATGAGAATGTGACTGCATTAAACCTAAGTTTCCTAAAAATTAAAAATCTAGTGTTAGATCTGGGACAGTTCCACCTTAACGTCATGAATAATGCACAGTCTTCTGGTTTTGAACAAGAAAAAAGGTACATAAGAGGGGCTCTTTTTTTGTTGGTGGTATTTTGTTTGTTTTTTGGCTTTGACAAGTCAAACTTGATTGTTAAGGTTTATAAATTAACCCAAGACTGAAGTTAATTCAGATTATAGTCTGTGGACCATGGACTTAGTGACCAGTTTCTAAAGAGGTTCCATAAAAATATCCCGAGTAGCCCTTGCCATATAGCAATTAATACTCAGTATTTTGTAAGGGTGGTTTTTGAACTTGTTGGCTTACTGTCATGGATCACTCTGCCACTCCTGTTTTAGAATGGAAAAACTCTTCTCTGCAGGGTTATATCATCACTTCCATCACTGGCAAACACTGACCTATGTAATGTAATTTAATGGCTTAGAAACAGATATCACATGTAAATGGAGGAGAATAAAAAAATAATCCCATGTTTCAGACCTTGAAGTTGGTGAGTCTGCGCACGCACACACAATGGGATCTGGCTAAATTCTGTTTGGAGTACTGCATAATGAGGATGATGCGCAGTATTTGATTTTACCTAGAAAGAAAAGGAAGAGATGAGTCAGTTCCTCAAGAAGCTTGTAGCTTTAGATATCTATGCCCTGAATTTAGAAAATCGGGAATATTTGAGAAGATGACTTTCACTGACAGAGTAAGCCTTTCAGCCTCAGCTAAGTGGTGATTTGTCAGACTCTACACACATCTCAGCACCCAGAACAGTTATTTCATGTTTGGCATTTATTGCCTGCTTTATTGATAATTTTTTTTTAAAAAAAAACCATCAACAAAAAACTTCCAATTTCTGATTTTGAGTGATATGTAGAATCATAGAATACTTAGGGTTGGAAAAGATCTTAAGGTCAGATAGTTCCAACCCCCCTGTCATGGGCAAGGACACCTTCCACTAGACCATGTTCAAGCCTTGTCAAACTTGGCCTTGAACACGGTCAGAGATGGGGCATTTACTGCTTCTTTGGGCAGCCTGTTCCAATGCCTCACCACCCTCACAGTAAAGAGCTGCTTCTTTACATCCAACCTAAATCTCACCTATTTAAGTTTTAACCCATTACCCCTTGTCCTATCACTGCAGTCCCTAATGAAGAGCCCCTCCAGCATCCTTGTAGGCCCCCTTCAGATACTGGGCTGCTATTAGGTCTCCATGCAGCCTTCTGTTCTTAAGGTTGAATGCCCCAACTTTCTCAGCCTGTCTTCATAGGAGAGGTATTCCAGTCCCCTGATCATCCTCATGGCCCTCCTCTGGACTAGTTTCGACAGTTCCATGTCCTTTTTATGTTGAGGACACCAGAACTGCACACAGTACTCCAAGTGAGGTCTCTCGAGAGCAGAGTAGAGGGGCAGGATCACCTCCTTCGATCTGCTGGTCACGCTCCTCTTGATGCAATTCAGGATATGGGTAAGCTTCAGATCTATCAGGTTAAGGTAAGCTGCCCAAAAAACTCAGTTTGGTGGGAGATAGGTGGAAGGGAAACAAAAAACATGACCGGGAAAGCTCTTTTTCTTTCCTAGGCCTAGATGGTAGATAATGAAACAACTCCTAAACGCCAGCCATTGCGCTATGATCTGTCTAAAAATTAAAACTTTTTAGGACAGATGTAGTTGCTTTCCATGATGATGAGCAGCCTTGCAATAAGTTCTGATTTCACCATGTACAAGGTGCAGATGTTAATGAACTTGCGAACAATGAAAAAATACTAGGGGGGGTTGGATGATAGAGCCATATTTAGTGGGATGAACAATAAATTTGAAAGAGAAGGAATTGCCCTTTTAAATATAGATCCAGTATTATTCGATCAAGTCTGTTTCTTCAGTCAATGCTATAATCGTAAGCCTATTAAGATGATTAAACTTCCTGTTGCATGCAAAACTAGCTTTGAATTATGGGCTAATCTTCCCTACTCCAATACTGCAATCTGCCAAACCATTTCTGTATGAGTTCTCTCCTTCCACTACTATGTTTGTAGAAAACATCCATTTATGTGTAGTAAAGACCTCCTCCCCAAAGAAGGTAACTTGTCATTTTATATCCCATTTAAACAGCAAGTAGTTCAGTGAACTTGTTCTTTCAGATTGAGGATATGAGACTATTTTCATTATTTCTGAAGTAGAATATATCAGCGCTGCCAGCAGCTTTCACTGTCCCTTTGCCAGAGGTGACTGTCCCTACCTGCTATTGTGCTTAGGTGCTTTTCTGTATTGCTTTAGATGAAGGATGTTACAGTGATTTGATCTTTCCTGTGTTTTTCTATAACTCCTTCCTTTTTCCTTTTGTGTAGTCTAAAGTCATCTTCAGCTTTCTCTGCCCACATACAGATATTTTTTTTTTTACAGGCTGTGTGTATATTTGGTGATTATAGCTGTGCATTACATATTAACAAATGTATAATTAATTTATACATTACATTATAAATAGCATTCAATGTTGTATTGTAAGGGCCAAAAGAGTGTGCAACACTATCTCTCTTGAATATGGTAATGCTGAGACATTTTCTGTTATGTGGGCACCCAGCCACAGGCTGACCCATCCAAAGAATTGGTTTCTGAGTATGAGATGGTTTTACCTTATTTTTTCCTCTGTCTCTTGCCTGTTTGCATACAACTGTCTGTAAGATAGGTACTGGGATGAACTCCCTAGTATATTATAGGGCAACTCTTTCCAAGGGATTGGGGGAAACACACCTAACCCTGAAGCTCCAAACAGCTCTTGGTTTGTTCTTTTCCCTAACAATGACATCAGTAATACAGTTAAATAAGTTTCAAAAGTTGTTGAAACCAACATGGTGGAACAAGCTAGTTTGGAAGGGTTGTCACTGTTGGCTTTCAGCAGTGCTAGCAATGCTGTTGAGTCACCAGCTGTGCAGGATCCACACTTGTTTTCCATGACATTACAGCTCTGTGTTAAAAACACTACTTATGAAAGAGAGACGTCTTTTTCCTTTCAGGGCTACTTGAGTGAGGAAATGACTGTTTCTTCTTCCTTAGGCTTGGTGTTTCTCAGTAAGTTCTTAGAAGCCTGGAAAGAGGTGAAGGCATGAGATGTGGGAATAGTAATCCTCAAGGTAAAAAGGTACAGTGTGGGACAGAAGTTAAATTTTGTGTGTGTAGAATAACAGGAATGGAGAAGGAAGAGCAGTGGAGGAGGAGCATTGCCTGGGCCCTGTTCACAGAATTAACTTCTTCAGGATGAGCCGACAAGTTGATACAGCATTCACAAGAGATTTCATTTTTTCTGAATACAGCTATGCAGCTTCTGACTTCCCCAGGGCTTTTGAGCATCACTGTGTATCTTAATAAATACATGAAGTCTGTTACAGTCCAGGTCCTGGCTCTTCCATAGTAGTCACTGTTTCTGAAATCCACCAACATTTCTCTTTGTACATAGCACTTGTCGGGATTGGTACAGATGAATACCTAATTGGTTGATATTGGAGGTTGACTGCTCTCCAGACATTTCAATTAATACTATTCCAAAGTGGCAATGGTATTCAGAGTTCTAAATAATTTTAGCTTGTGGCAAACTTGCATAGACATTTCAGCGTTATGTTAGTAAAGTAAACCTGTATTTCTAAAGTCATGGTTGTGAAGGAGTATCCAGAAGGCTTTAGTGCATTTGCAGCTGGTTGCCAAGGAGTTGGACAGGTCTCCATCCTTGGAAGCGTTTGGAACTCACCCAGGCATGTCCCTGAGTAACATGCTCAAACTGGCCCTGCTTTGAGTAGGTACAGTTGGACAAGGCAATCTCCAGAAGTCACAGCATCAGCAGTTCTGTAGCTGCTTTTTAATCAAGAAGATTCATATTTTAGAGAAGCAAGAGAGCAACCTCAGAAGTGATGTATGTGATTTTGTACCTGCTAAATCTGCTCTCCAATTCAGAGGCAAATCCTACTGTTAATGCTTAGTTATTTCAACTGCCACAGAAGGATTGTCATTTTAGTCATGTCATCATTATACCTCAGTATTTTTCACTGACAGAATTATTAAAAAAAGAATATATTTCTTGAACAAAGGCTTCAATATAAGCAATAGGTATTAGCACAGTATTGAGGTGAGGGGGAAAGCTATCCCAACTGTTAGTAAGCTTAAAAATATGCACAGGTGTTTGCATAAGGACTGAACAGCTGCTTCACATGATCTTTGGCACAGAAAGTGTTTTCCCAGAGTTGCTAACTAAGATAGTTTAGTAAAAAAAATTAAAGTAAATAAACTGGGCCCTCCAAACCTTTTCCAGATTGCCAGTCTAGTTTAAAAGCATCTCTGAAACCTGGCTGGAATCTGAGGCAAGCTTCCTGAGCAAAGCCAGGCAAAAATGCCTGGGCAGAGCATACTTTGAAGGCACACACACACTCACTCAGACTGAGGCATCAGCATCGGGGTGGGACTGCAGGGTTATGACACCCACATCCAGAGTTAGCAGCTAGCAATGGCTGTGGCTCTGGGACCCTGTACCTACTACAAAATTTATACTGTGCCCAGTCTCTGAGGCCAAAGGATGGGTGGGGAGTTGAGAAGATTGAGTCATTCCCCTTCATGCCTCTCCTAAAAAATCAAAGTAATGTTACTACAAACAAACATCCATCCTGGTTTTAGACAAACACTTGTCTCAAGTGGTTAAAATCAGAATAGATTTTAACTGTGCAATTGCCACTTCACACTTTTGTTTCTCTCTTAAAAGTTCAGGATAATGAGATATTCTAAAACCTTCATCATTTTTGTATTTCTAGAAAATTCAGAATTACCTGAGCTGCACTGTTTGCTTGTCCAGTACCTTGGTGTCTATAGATGCCTGCTAGCTCACCTCCAGCCAGTTCTGAAGCGGGAATTGGCTCATCAGCTTACTCAGAAACATGCTAATCATGACTCAAGTCCTTCCTGCACTATCCTTGATGACTTCGTGCTGTCTGTACCTTTTCTCTCCATTGATCTACCAGTCTTCCCAAAAAATGCATAACTGTTTGCTGAAATCTCTCTTCTCTTTAGACCTGTCACCTCTTTGCTTTCCTCTCTGTCAGTCTGATGTTCTTGAACTTACATAAACATTCATGAGTGGGGCAGCAGTGCTGATCGCTGACAATGTTGTTTTCCTGTGTTGATTAAATGTAGATCTCATTTCTTGGTAAACACTGCCTTGAGGCTTTACATTAGTGTAAGTGAAGTAGAAGGGTTTTGCCCCAAGAGCAACAAAAAACCTTGTAAAGCAACCCTTCCAGGAAGATGGGAAGTAAGCTGTACTTTTCCACATGATTGCTCCCCAGTCTTGCATTAATATACCTTTGGGCAGGAGGAATACAGGCCTCAGGACTGTCAGCCACTGGAGCTGTAGGACTTGCTCTCACTTCACACCCTAAACTTGTGGCCCATATGTATCTATTGAAACTCCTTTGCCACAACAGTTATCTCCATTCTCTGTTCAGCAACTCTGTTTCTACCTTTCAATTGTTTAACATATGCATTCACATTTAGAGGAAAAAGTAGGGTGAGAATTATAGTGGATTTGTCTTGTAACAGTATGTTAGGAAAGTTACTATTATTTAGAAGAAGTTAAAAAACTAGAGTTAAGAGTAGCTTCAGATCTTCTAAACTTTTACAATGTTCTTTGTCCAGTCCAAGTATTTCTAATTGGCTGTGTATCTGCTAAAGCATGATCTAGAAATAACCTTTAATATACCCTTAGGGTTTGGGCTTCAGTTATATCTCAAGGGCAAAGCTACCTGCACTTGGCAATTGCTTTTTTCAAGTCCCTGATCCCTTGATGTGTGTTTTTTCACTCTCTTCCTAAGCACCTGCAAATGAAATTCTACTTTTAATCTTCAGAGGACAGTGCAAAAGCCTTCCCCTTCATGGAGCAGGCGACCTTTATATAACACAATAGAGGCTTGTTGTAGGCCTGGACAGAACACCATATGGGATCGCCCTTCAATTCACAGGTAGCATGTACTAAATCAGGGATGGTTTCTATTGACAACATTTATCCACAAATGAATCTTTAGCAAATGTAGGCTTCCTTACTAGGCTGTTGGTTAAAGAACTGTCCTTTGCAAGATACCAAAATGATATGGATTCGTAAACGATGAAGCTAGATCCTGCTATACGTGTGGACCTCTTCTGGGATTATGTGCCTTCTGAAAAGTTTGCATGTGTGAAAGATCTCACTTTGTGTTATCAATGATTATACTGTAGAAAAGATCTTTAAGCATGCCCAGTTAAAAACTCTGTGTGCTAACTGGATGTAAGAACATTGTAAGCAATGGAGTGGGTTGCCCAGGGAAGTTTTGAATGCTCCATCACTGACGGTGCTGAAGGCCAGGTTGGACATAGCCTTGGGTGTCATGCTTTAGTGAGAGTTGTCCCTGCAAGGGGGGTTGGAACTAGATGATCTTAAGGTCCTTTCCAACCCTAACTATTCTATGATTCTTAAATGTAACTGCTCCTATGTGTTGCGAAGGACATTTAGGAAAGGTTGACATGAGGAGTGATTCACGTCTGCAAAAACAGAGCAACTGACATACTGTCACAACATCACTTGAGATGAAAGTCTTGGCTGTCAGAGCATTTGGTGAATACTCTGCCAGGACATGGTGGAACTTCGACAGCTGTGAGGCACCCAAAGGGGAATTCTGTTTGCATATTTACATGGGTGGTCAGGTGGCACCTCATCCGCTGCAGCCTGTGTTTTTGCAATGATTTTTTTTTTGTCTGTTTTACATGGTGTAGTTAGGGCTTTAACTACCCCTCTGACTTGGAAGATGAACTCTACTTGCAGTAATCCCACCAGCTGCTTACACATCTGGATAGTCACCAGATTTCAAACAACTTCTGAAACACGGCTGGTAATAACATGTGATTTTTTCAGTGAGTTCTTTGCTTCCTTTTCTGAACAGAAAGTAGCTTGTCAAAAACACATCTACAGCAAGAGCTGAAAGAGGGTCATGAAAGATTTCCAGTTCACTCTTTTCTTGACGTGTTACAAAAGTGGAGAAAGCTAGTCAAGAGGAGGTAGGTACCAACAGGTGCTTCTCGGTGTCAGTGGACGTAGCTAAAATGCAGAAGTAATCAAAAGCCTCCCATGTCATTATGTATCGTCACAATACCTTCTCTGTTTATGATACTGTTAGATGACAGTTGACAGTAATTTGTGATGTCAAATCAGAACTAAAGCAAAGATTCTTCCCAGATGTTGGGGGTTTTTTTCATAGTATCCTCCAAGTGAATTATATGCTGGAATATAGCAACTTACAGTTGTCATAGATATTAGGCATTAAGGATGTAAAATTGCTTAAAAAGTTAACTGGGCTTACACACAATGTGATGAATGTAAGTTATTGCTGAGTGTACGGTCTTGGTTTCTCACAAAACTTTAAGCTTGCTGAAGACTTTTCTGGCCTTGGAAATATATCAGTGAGCAAGCAGCAGTTTATTAGTCAGGTAGTAACACTGTAGACAATGTCTTAAAATGGCATATTGACAATTTTCTTCAGGTGAAATATGAGGAGTTATTGAGGGCTGATGCTAAACATCAACTGTATAAGGTTGCCTTCAGTTTTTCAAGCCATTAATGGACAAGAATGAGAAAGCTGAGATGAGATTTACGTTGGCAATGCCTCCCCCATCACCAAGTACATCCCAGAAATGTGATTTTTTTTGGTGGGGTTTTTTTGTTTGTTGTTCGGTTTTGGTTTTGGTTGGTTGGTTGGTTTTTTTTGTGTTTTGGGGGGGGTTTGTTGTTGGGTTTTTTTCCTCACTCACCTGTCTGCTTACATACAGTGTTACTTGAGCAGCAAAGGGTCATGTTTAGGCTCTTATGCTGTTTGCCACCTGTAGGATTAGAAAGAAATCAACTTTGGGAATGTTTGTAGATGTGTCTCCTCTATATGCATGCTGCTTATAGAGCCCTTAGAGTCTTTGTCAGGGTCATGGCCAGCTCTTTAGGAGATCTGTTATGAGCTTTGAATCTTTGACAACAAATATCAGACAAGAAAGTGATCAATACTATTCGTAGAAGTTCCTGCAGTGTGACTTGAAGCCTCCTGATATTTTTTGTTAGTCTAATAGTGACAGCATTACATTGCATCAGGCACCCCAACAATAAAATTGCAGTCTTGTGCCAAGATGTACAGACTGTCATGGTCTTCTTTTCTACCAATCATCCTCTAGGAGTAAAGAGAAAAAACTTGCCAAAAAAAAAGCATCTCCTAAACTCCCCTACGTATCCTGCTAGGCCGGGTGGGAGCTCCACACACTTCCTATGCCACCAAAGCTCCCAAATGCTTACTTTAATCTTCAAAAAATTGGTTCACTACACAACAACCTGGCAAGCAGCACGGTCAATGATTGACCCTCCTGTGTGTTGTATTCCAATGGCCTTGTTGTGTTCTATTTTTAACTTGCTGTCAGACTGTGGTTGTCCCAATTCCACTTTCCCTCTTTGTTTAATCCATTACATCCATTCCAGCTGGTAATGAGCCTCTGAGTTTGTCATTGTTCAGTGAATGAACCACATTGACCATGTTTTTGTAAGTTGCAAAGAGAAACTCCGTTGGCCTTTTCCTCCTTTACTCCCTCCGCTGTAAGAAGCGTGCATAAATTTTAGTGTCATTTAGTCACACATGAATAAGACTCTTTCAGTGCCACGAAAAAAAGTCAGTTATGAAAACAGCTTTAATTTCCCTTAAATCCAGTAGCTGTATATATTCATTTTATCTCTGGGTCAGCCCTTTAGCTAATAGAATTTCTTATTTAGGTGCTGTTACTGCACTATTCATTTTGAGTAAATACTTTTCTTAAGCAAAACTGTATAACTGCATGGATTTCAATGTATGAGTTGAGGAATGTCAACAGAGGAACACACTGAATATTTCCAAAATTGCTTTAACCCATAAGTGGTTAATGTTAACATTTGTCTAGTGCCAATAAAGTTAAATTTATATGGCACGTAATTTAGGAAATTGAGTAGGCAGAGAGCTGGTGGATGCCTTCTCAGCTAAAAAAAACCCCTTCACTTTCCGTTAAACGCTCACACACATTTGTCATAGCAACCTTGAAGGTGGCCATAATGCTAAGCAAAATAAACAGTGCTAGTATAATGTTCACTGTAATAACATGTCTCATGAGCTAGTTCAGTACTCCTTTTTATTACCTTATTTTTATTGCTCATTCACTGCGGTGGAGTTCTGTTTTGTGGTTTAATCATTATTACATCATTTTCCTTTCTTAATTTAAAGCTGCTGCCCTTTTCCTGTCATTCCATGCCACCTCTTTACTACGTGCACATATCCCTCTTAACTTGCTTTATTTTTTAATAGTGAGTTCTCTATTAGTTCAGAGTAAAGATGAACAGCTGGATAAGTTTTGGACAAATCTGACTAGACAACGCTTTATCATTAGAAGGAAAAAACAAAAGCCATGTGAGTTAAAAAAACCCACATGAAGGATTAACAGGAATAGGGCAATACAGTTAACAAAGTGTGACAAAACAAAATGCATAGAAAAGTTAATCAAAGTCCGTCATAGTCACACCTATGCAAAAAAAAAAAAAAAAAAAAAAAAAAAAAATCCCAAAACCCTAACATTTGGAAGTTAATAGCTAATGTTCATTGAATTTCATAAGTCATGGTCGAAGCACTCAATATTTTGCACAAATCCTGGGTTTAAAATAGAAAAAACTGTTCTCTATTCCAGTTTTCTTTTATCCCCCTCTTCCTTTCATAGATGAAGAAACCCAGATCAAAGTGAACATGTTTACAGAACAACATACCAGACATTTCCAGCTGATGGACAATAGCTACTCGATGTGCCTTCCCAGTCACTCCTAATATATATGGCAAAATCCCTGCAGACGTTCCCTGGAAAAGGCCACCTGCCAGGCCAGGACTGAAGAGGGGCAAGGATTCAGGGCTAGCACCCTATTTTACTCCTTTCACCCTTTAATAATTGAAATAAAGAATTAACTGACTTGCTTATTTTTAAGCAGCATATACGTACTGTATGGACACAAAAAAATACTATCTCACTCTTCTCCCTAGCAAAAACAAGCTAGTTCACCATACTGGTAGATATTTTTATCTGTTAACTCCCCTCATCTAAGAGATGAAACTCTGTTCACCTCAGATGGTTCATCTAGAAGAAAAGAAATATTCACTTTTTGAAAAACCTCTGAGTCATATTCATTCAATTGTATGCAAACTTGGGAAAAAAAGGCAGTTTTAAAAAGGTTTTATATTGTCCATCCTCTGATACTCTGTCTAAGAATCTGTGTATAAATCTACAAAGATATTATCCTTGTCATGTCCAAAGTACATCTCACTGTCTATCCACAGTACTATATTCATGGAAAGACTATCTCATGTGATGAAGTCCTCCAGGTTTTAATGAACAGCAAGGAGCCAATAGGATGACCAGAAATCAAATTTAGTGATACATTATGTATATTTGCTGTATAAAACCTCAAAGAAAAAGTTACAAAATCCTTCCCCCAACTAAAAAATATAATCCACAGAAAAGATACTTGTTTTCAGGAGCTTTTCCCAGGTGCTGAGGCTTCACATTCAGTGATGGCTAATACAATAGTAAAGTGCACCTAAAGCAGCAAAGTTACTACCATTCAACTGCCTGCACCGACGTATGTTACCACTATTATTGCAATGGTTATGTAGTTTCTCCTTTCCTCACTAATCCCCCTCTCCCTGTGTAATGCTCAGCTACCTGAATAATGGGGAGGAAACACTACTAGGCAAAACTAATTTCCTAAGGTCTGTCTGCAAGAGTAAGGACTTGTTTGCAAGAGTGCAGATTGAAAGTCTGAGTCAAACTTGGTTACAGCATGACAGCTTCCTTTAAAACTGAACCAATCACACAAAACCCTTTCTTATTCCAAATGAAAAGTATATCCTTATAAGCAATATACTATAAATGGAATAGAAGGTATTTACTGGTATTTTTTCAGCAGTACAATGTGACAATTCATTTATGGAATGTGGTTTATTTGAGTATATACACCCTAACCTTTTCATACAATGGTATCCTGAAGAAAATATTTGATTAGTCAGGAGCTGGTGGGCTAATGCTGTTTGTCTTTATTTTATGATGTTAATTAGGTTTACTTGATTATCTGCCATTTACCTCAGACCACAGGATTAACTGAATGCTCTTCATATTAATTCTCTCATCAGATAATTATCATTGCTTTTTCCATGCAGTATTATTACATATAACATTTACTTTAATTTCCTACAAATATTGAATAAAAAGTGTATTCATTATATAATGTATTTACTCTTAAAGTTATGATGTCATGAACTCATTTTAAGCACTAAGGAAAAGGAGCAAATACAAAATGATTATGGGCAAGACATGATGTCTGCCTCAGCAGCCAGTTTAATGTCTATCACGGAGAAATGTATTTTCTAACGCCAACCGTGGCACAAGTATTTTTAACTTGCCCTTGCTTACATTGGTTTAAATCTGGAGTAACTCACTAAAGTTAGAAAGTAGAAGCCTGGATGAATTCCACAAAGTGAGAAATGAATTTGGCTGCCAGCATATAAAATTAAAGCTGTTAATCTTCCTTTTGATTCTAGAGTTGGCCATTTCTTTATAAATGTTTACTACAGTTGCAGTACCTAGGAAGAAACTTATTTAGCATTTTCAGCTGAAAATGTATGTTCTTCTCCTGAAATATGTACCTCAATTAAGTGTCTTAGTCTGTCAAATACAGCTGTACTGCCTCTGTATTCTCAGTCCTACCAAGTTGTTTCCTTTACAATACTTCCAGGAAGAAAGGATGTGATGGTATTTCCATTTCATGGACAGCCAAGTGAATCTCATAGGGATTGTGGGCTAAATTCAGAGCAAGGATTTTTCCCTCAACTGTCTCTGTAGAGACGTATTAGCCTGTGGGTCCCAGGCTTGGTCCCCTTCAGCACAGGTGTGATTGCTTCGAGGTGATTCCTCTACCTGCCAGGTGCTACCCTCCATCCCTCTTACGTATTACAAAAAAAAACCCAAAACTATTTGACTCTTCCCTAGAAGAAAACCAGTGACACTTAGATCCCTGCCTGCTGCTCGATGTCTTCCACTGGATAACCAAGCTATCTCCTGCTCAGATCAGTCAGTCTTATGAACTTCACCTTCAACATCTAAGTCTTTTCATGCTTTATGGAGTATAGGCTGGGCATTTTGAACAGGACATGTTATAGCTGGTAGCACACAAAACCTGCTTGAAGATTTAAGCACCCCCATTAACTTGTCTGCAAGAAGACTGACCTGGAAAATGTGTATAGAGATTACAATGAAAATCAGTTAATTTGTGAAGCAAACTTATTTGTTTGTTTTTATTTACTACCTTATAATCTGATGCAGAAACCCTCCAAGAACAAACCTGAACTGAAAAAAAAAGTGGCAAAAGGTATATTTTTAAGTTAATATAATTAAAAGTACATAAGTTATCATTTTATAATTAAAATAATTATAATTGAACTTAATATACTGTTTCCCCCCAGAATTCCTTCCCATTACACTAAGGGAAGGTTACTAATAATCACTGTCTATAAAACCGTTCTATGCACATACACTGTATATGTAGACAGTAAACAGAGCACCATCTACTGACATACAAAGAGCATTAAATATTCTTCCTAACTCATCTTTATTGCAGCTCATAACTGTTTGTGATTTTAGTTTTGTTACACCCCACAATTTGTCCTTCATTTAGCTATGTCTCCGAATTCTAATTCACATTATAATGTCTAAAAGGAATATAAGGCAAATAAAAATATGTTGGGAAGTAATCACATGATGTACATAGTAATAAAAATTAGAGAAAAACCCCAACACACACACCCCCCACACATACACACAAACATAAACCTTCCTGGATTAACAAGGAATAAGACATGTATTTGCAGCGGTCATAATCTCTCATTCATTTTCTCACTCTGCATAATTTACATCCAAATCCCAGCCTGGATGAATTCGCCTTTCAGGACATTAGTCTTAACTTTGCTTGCTTGTGGGAAGAAACAGAAAGTAATACATAACAGGGATCACTGTATCTGCCTCTCCTGTTAAGCTCAGTTTAAAGGTTTTAGTGGACTTTTTGAGAGCTGCTGATTAAGTACCATTGCTGTTCTTACTTCACTCAAACAAGAGGAAGTGGTATATTTCACAGTTCCTATTCTGGCTTCCACAAGACAAACCAAAGTTGAAATTTCATACTGCTTTTATTACTGTCACCCTCCAGATAGGACCCTGTGTCCCTGAAGTGGCTCAGATAACAACAGTTTGCTGATACAAGATAGTACAGCTATGTGAGAAATATATAAAGCTCTGTGGGATAAATGTTTCTAATGTAATTTTTTCCCCTCCAGTTCTGCAGAATGAAATGCAGCTCCACAGAAGGAAGGTATGGGCAACAAAAGTCTTGGATATGAAAAGGTAGCTGTGTCTTTTATTCTGTGCTGTGTAGTATGTTAATTTAAAAAATATAAATAAATAAAAAACAAAGGAAGCAAGAAATCCAGATACTTCTCCCTATCTGTGTAGTTTAGCCACTAGTTACTGGGTGTACCAATTAGCAATGCAAGTAGTGAGAAGAAGAGCGGTCACGCACACATGATGACGGTGTCTTGGTTTCACCCACATTACTCCCTCTTCTCAGTTACAGAGCCCCCAGGTCTTTGAGGAGCAGCCATATGGTAAGGAAGAGGGGAACTGATGCTGCACAGACAGGACTTGGGGATTTTTTTCTATGCTCTCAGACATAGATCTCTTTGGGGACATGCTGCACTGGGCCTAGGTGGTTGCATAATTTTGCTATATTTCCTAAGCAATTTTTTTGCAAGATCTTTTTCAAAGGCTTGCACAATTTTACTTATAACCATATAACCATATCTTTTGGTTTCTGTTTTAATAGCTCATGTGAAGGTATGCTATTGGCAAAACCACATAATTGAGGAAAGGTAGCCTTTTACAACATAGCAAGTATTTTAAAGGATTATGCTAATATTTAGAGGACGCACAAAATCCTGCCAGGTTCTTTCTGAAAGAACTGAAAAATCTCTGAGCTTCCCAAGTACTCCCAAAAGGCACTTAAAAAAAGTACTTTGTGGATGACCCTTCTGATTTCATCTCAGAAACAGTATGTTGAAGTCATCTGAGATTCATGCAATGCAGACATTTGGGTAAAGGAGGGGAAGACTATCCCTAAAGAGCTCTAAGGGTGCTAACAATTATTGTCATTATACATAACTGGTAAGCTCAGAAATACATTAGAAGCCTTCTCAGAGCATCAACCATGATGTTAACATTTGAAATCAGACCCCCAAAAGGAGAGCATAAGCAACAAATATGCTAGAAGGTTGAGAAAGAATTTGGCACTGTCAGAATGGACTGGGTCTAAGCATTTTTCCTGATGGGAAAAAATAGCCATTAGAAAAATGATTGTTGCTATTTATGAACATCAGGTTGCTAAGTGACATCGTGTGATGTTCACTGCTTCATTGGCCATCCACAGTTCTCAAGGAATAGCAACAGAGTGGGTGAAAAGGTTGAAAGGAAACCCAAAAGGCTGAGTTTTAATAAAAATAAAAAAAGGCCTACAGTTCAAGACAAAGCAAAATAAGCTTTTTAAAAATACCTGCTTTCTTTTTTAATTAATTTCCAATAGAATTAGGTTAAGAACTTCCAAGCACTACATAGGTAAATCATTTGAGAGAGCCTAAGAACCCAAACCTACCCCCAGCCACAAATATAAGTTAGTGACCTGCATTTATATATACATATATATATATATGTATGTATGTGTGGACGTATGTATGTTTATATTAACTTTTCCATGAGAGGAAGACTGTATGCATTAAAGGCCACATCATGCATTTTTTAATTGCTTCTAATGTTGTCAGACTTCAATCATTTGGGCTCAAATGCTTCATGCTCCTTTAATTTACTCAGTTTTTTATTACTTCAGCCCTGTCAGCTCAGCTGCTTCACATAGATTAGATTATTTTGCTGAATCTTTAGCGCATTCCATGCTTTGCAGTATCTTGAAATTCATGAGTGGAACTGGGGCAACAACAGGATTGAGATGGATAGGAGAAAATTTCTGGATCAAAACCCCCAGGAAAGCGTGTATGAGAAATTGATGAGCTTGGAGGTAAAAACAGAGAAGACGGAGAAGATGGCAGACTGAACAAAACTTTTTCTTCTGTTGTCTTGTAAAAAAACCTCTAATGTTATGGGTTGAAGGCCAGCATCCAATCCTCACCACTTCCTATTTTGGATGCTCCTCTCACTCAGGACTTGAGAGACATGGGAATGAAACAATCACGCTCAACCTTTCTAGCCAGTGTATCTTTTTAGCTGCTAATATTTAGTAATTTTTTTTAATCTTTTCTTTTTTCCTTAATCGCCTCTCCCATTATGATTTTTCTTTAATGACTTTTTGAATGCTTTACTCTGGATAATAAGCGTTCAACTTTATTGATGCTTTGCTTTAAACTTTAATACTAAAATATAAAAACATTGCATATATATATATATATATATATATACTCAGATGCCCCTTAAATGTCCCTTCTCCCACTCTCTCACAGCCTTCTGTTGCCTCCCTCCTGAGATTCTTTCAGTCATGTTATCCACAAACTCTGGCAGTTTTCTCCAATTTCAATTCTCCTCATAAAAAGAAGCTAATAGTGAAAAAACAAAACAAAACAAACCCCAAAACACAGAAAATTCACTAAGTTGTGGCAAATCCATGGAATATAGAAACAAATAGTGATTTAAAAAAAAGCATTGTGAACTGAAAGAGGCAGCTTTTGCAAATCTATATACCTGGCTTCCCTGGGGAGGCAGCACAGTGCCTGTGGTGCCCTTGAATACATGCCTCCCTGGAGAACTCTGGCAGCCTTCCAGCGTTTTATTGACATAGGTTGTGGGGACAAGGTAGCAGGTTTCTGACCTCCGAGAGTCCCTCTCAGGCAACTCACACACCTGGTCACATATCTTCCTCACCATTTAAATATTCAACATACTTAAATTAATTTGGTGTTTGTGTAAGAACTAACATAAGACTTTTCTCTGTTGTACTTTCTTAAAATGAAAAAAAAAAAAAAGAATCAAGATCAAAGGGGCACCTGTGACTACATCATACATGAGTACAAAAGATTAAAATAAAAGTTTATGTACATTTTTGAGGAGATTAATTTTCAGACAGAAAGCCTAAAAGCAGGAACACTTTGTGCTTGGTTTTTCATTCCTGTAATTCTAATTTTGAGATGAGATTAATAAAGTCACCTTTCAGTGACACAAGTGAAAGAGAACAGAGAACAGTTGTAATACATGAAGCTCCTAACAGTGAAGCCCCACCAATTAACTTCTAAGAAATAATGTCAGTGTAAATCATGATGTGATGAATGCTTCACTGAAATGATTCATGCCATATGGTATGAAGAGCAAAATGGGCACAGTTTATTTTTAAAAGAATGAGAAATATGAACTTGGAATATTCATTGCTTTGTCCTGCCAGGCTGAACATTTGTTGTAGCAGCGGCAAGACTTATTGCAGGTCTGTCTTTTTTTTGCTCACTTAATATGTTGCACTAGTATGAGGTTTCAGTCTCATTCATAATGGAATAATGTCCACAAAATTATGACCAGTATTCCACAGCCTCTTCTGCAAAGGCACCTACAGACTGAATCATCTTCTCACTTTCTCTTTAAAAAATCCATGAGAAACTTCAGAAGTAAATAGTTGTCCTGGGTTCAGCAGTGGCGAACAAACTGTGTGGCTGATTTACAGCTTAAACCACGACAATAGTCCTTGTGGAGTAATGACTATCTTGGTAGTAAGAAGACAATTAAATTGAGTCTGTGACAGAGGCGAAAGGTGCTGGTAATACCATGAGTTGCTCGGCTTTCCTTTTGTAAAGCTGCTTGTGGTCAACACCTTTCTGGCTATACTGTTGTGTACTAATATATTCATTGTGCCTTATTCATCTTATTCCAATTCAAGGACAATGAAGAGCCAGTGTCTCCTTAGACAAGTACTGGAAAAGGGGGGCTAGTTAGTATGCTACAGTCATTGTGCAAGGTGTTGATGGCTGCCTGGTTCTGACCTCTCCCCCACTGTTTGTGCAGAGATATGTCCCCTGAAAAAGCAGTCTGAGAGCAGTCCACTTTCAAGAAATTGCATTTTTCATTCTGCAGAATTTATCACTGTGTATAATATCTTGAAATAATTCATTTTGGATTGAAAACTCTTACATCACAACTTCAGGTGGCTTGGTTTGGTCTGTGAGATATTATAAGGGTGATTTCTAAATCAAATGTTTATGATGGGAGGTCAGCTTCAGTTTCAGGAGGGTAGCCCTTAAACGAATGGGCAGGATTCCTGTAGCCACCATAAATGAACTCAGGTTCAGTGATGTTAGTACACTCATCATTCACATCTACTCTATTTGCCACAGTGATGTAATTTATATATAGATCAATTTTAACTTGCAGTCCAGTTCCACAATGATGTAATTAAGTTGATACTGCTTGGGGTGGGTAGTCCCAAATATAAGAAGCATTTTATAGGAGGATTAAAACCATTTTAACATTAGCTTTTAAACAAGTAAGCTACAGTTGCTTAAATGTCTGCAAGTCTGAAGAACAGTGCGTATTTTTTTAATAGTTTGATAGAATGGCTAGCACTTTTTTCCAGACGGAAGCTGAAAAGGTTTACAGGGGTAATACATTAATTTAAACAAATATCTGAGTAGACAAATTATTTCATTTTAACAATTAAGCTTGTTATTGATCTGTTTTAAACTCAATTAATATAGCTTTTTATATCGACTTAAGCATGCATGAAATGCTGTCTTTTCTCAATCATTTTTGAACTGTGCACATACACTACAGCATTGCACGTAGGCAAGCTTGTGTTAGAGGAAAGCATTTATTATGTAGTATACGCAACTCCTCCACTCCTATGATTCCCTCTAGTGGTCAATAATTGTCTGCTAAACGTTTCTTACTACTCCAAATTGTACCTCTTCTGCACTAAAACAGCCTCCTCATTTGAATTCAAGGGATCCAATTTTTTATTCCTGTGCTGCATAGGAGAAGGACAAAGCAACTGAATCTTTCAAGATGTGCCCCTAGTATATCTGTGGGCAGTTTTGCTTTCCTTACTAGGAGCGGACAAGTTGCATATAACACATACCAGCAAAAGCCTGCTCTGTTGGCAGTGCATACCAGGAGGTGACTGCTCTGCTGCAGAAGGAAGCAGTCCTTCCACCCTTCCACCCCACCTGTACTGTTAGGCAGTATGAGAATGCCTGGTGCCCATTTGCAAGTCTGGCAATAGGAACACCTCTCCTGCAGTTTTGAATAGCCTAAGAACATATGACTTGTCATAGTCATACAAGTAGTTTGGTAAGTGGCTGACATTTACTGTGGCTTAACATCAATAGGAAATGGAGTTATGTAGTTTGGGTTTTCATAAGATTACACAACTTGAAATTATAGAGATCTAATATGAACTGGCAGAAGGTGTATCCTGCAAATTCCTATCTTCACCTTGCTTTCAACTCTGGGTACTCTCCAATATATTTAAGAGAGGTGTAGAGAGCTGCAGCTGCATGCTGAATTAAGATGCCATTTTGTATCAGTTTGAGTTGATTCAAGTCACTACTAATCCAGTGCTATATTCATTTTCTAATCCTGGCTGTGCATTTCTACTCCTTCCTCATGCCAGCTCCGGGACTTACGTAACTGCTGAGGGAGATGGCTAACTGGCAGACTAGGGAAAAAGAAATCCTGACAAAACCTGAAAAGTGTTAGGGCACTGATGACCTTGTTGAAGCCACATAACGCCTTTCTTGTGAAAGTAACAGCTGTGTGCCAAGACCTCTTCCTTTGGCATTCTGGTGTGTCTATTACAAAGGGCATTGGGCAAAGTCTACTCCTGTGGGATTAGGCTGCTACAAAATATTTTTTGGCCAGCTTTATCATGATTTGTTTCCTCTCCTGTGGATGGGAAAGTCAAGAATGGGCAAGGAGAAAGCTGTGGACTGAATGAACAGCAGAGTTGTGGGAAGATGTTAGGCAACCTAAGTGTATGATCACAACAAAAAATGACTTTCACCTGTGGTTCTCAAGACACAATTTGTGAAATTCAAACTTCTATTTCCTCATATGCATAATACCTCTATAATACAGAGAAGTTAGGATTAAAAAAAATATTGTGGAATTTAAAAGAGCGATTGATGCATGAGCTTGGCTATCATATATATCAAAAGACAGTAGGAGAAATCAACAGTTTATGTATTGTCCTGTGATACAAATTAGTAAAATACATTTATGGCATGCAGAAAAATTTACAAAGAGAGACCCAGGGAATAATGCTGCCACCAACTTGTACCACACAGTATCTCTTAAATTACCATATTACTTTTCAGTTTTGATAGATTATGTTATGCTAGCTTCACTTCTAGTTGTTCTCAGTTCTTTTTGTTAGCATGCATGGTTGGGTGATACGAAAACCACTCGGTTTCTCAGACAACTGTGCAGTGATGATTCACTTCAGGTAGCATCAAGATGCAACTTCAGAAAAGAGAGGGAAAGAAAGCTGGCTATTTCTATTTCTGCCTATCTTGTTTTCTTTAATAATTGGATATCCGTATTGCTTAAACAGGAGTAACAGTTCTTATTTTTAGAATCTTCGCTCTCATATACATGTTCCTTCATTTAGAAAATTTATGCTAACCCATTTGAAGCAAAAGTCCTTTTGAAGCTCAGTCACATGGAAAAAGACACAGTTAAGAGTTGTGAAAGAGACTACCGAGCTGCTGGCACTGTTGTACATCATATGGTTGACATAACCCTGTAAGACTTAAAGATGCTGTCCTTTGCACCAACTGCCATAAATAATGCTTTTAATTCCTTGATTTCTGTCTCTGTGTGTGGGAGGATGTCGTGGCTGTCCTCATTCCCAATTTTTTTAAAGCTTAGTACTCAATAAAGTCATGTCTTCTGCTAAATGGAAATAATTCAAAATAGCTGCTTCAACAATGGTGGATATTTTGCTTGTTATGAATATCTATGTTGTAATTCCGTCTGTTTGTGCACCTTTACAGCACTTCCTCACAGATTCAGTTGCTGGGTTTTCTGAAGGTCTCTATGAGGCAAGACTGGGGAAAAAAAAAAAAAAAAAAAAACAACTTGAATTTTCCTTCTACTTAAAAGGAAAGACAGGAGCCTACAGCTGAACTACATGAAATAAGAAACTCTGAGAAACTAATGCTACAGTATGGCTTTAGAAGGAATTTTGGGCATGCTTCACCAGAAGTGGCTGGAAGTAAGGGATAAACCAGAGATAGTCTGGAACCAAACAGACAAAACAAAGCTGGCACTAGTTTATGTCTCTCTTGTAACATTGCTGTCCCTAAGAAAAGCTTGGAAATGACAAGCCAGACACCTCAAAATAGAAGACAATCAATGCTCAGGCAAAGACAAGGTGTTTTGGGAAACCTTCCTTCCAGTTTCCCAATTAATAGGCCTAACAGTACTGAAACTGGAAATCTCTGCAGCCCACAGGACTGAAAAGTGATGTGCTCAGAGAGACACAGTGGGCCATCTCACTCTACCATGTGCAGTACACAGTCCCACATGGACAGCAAAGCTGTGTGCCATCTCCAAGGTCTTCCTCACAAGAGCCACATCCGGCTGGCAATGCTGTGTTCCTCAGGCGGGAGCTGCTGGTCAGGTTCATAGCTGGTACTACCACCTGCGTTTGTGCAACACAACCCGCCTACCCCAGCTTCTCTCTGTAATTTATCAAAATTATCATAAACAATCCGGCTTTTAACCTCAACCAGGCTCCAGAAGCCGGCCCCCAGAGTTCAAAATCGGGGCTACAGGGGCCTCGCAGTCGTGGTCTGCATCACATCGGGCAAGAGTTTCACAGTTCGAAATTCAGACAGATCAGAAACACTGGACTGGGAGTGGTCCAGGCCTAAAATGTTTTCTCCACACAAAACCCCTGGCGGTGGGGGGGAGGCGTCGGGTGAGCCTGGGGCCAAAGCCGGAGCAGGCGGCAGGGACAGCCACAGCGCCAGATCAACCCCGCCAGGGAAGGGTGAGGGAGTTTGGGCGCTCACTGAGCCAAGAGTGCAAGGGCCGGCCTGCCGGGCAGGTCACCCCAGTGGCGGGCGACCCGGGGACACAGGGCGACCCGGCACCCCTCAGAGCAGGGGCAGCCGCCGGGAGAGGGGCGGGGCCAGCCCGGGGCCTCCAGCCGGGCCCTGGGCCCGCGGCGGCAGCGGAACTCAACGGCAGGCGCAGGTTTGCGGAGGAGCGGTTTGAGCAGGGCGCAGCGCGGCGGGGAGGGCCGCGGCGAGCCCGGGTCGCGGTGCCGGCATGAAGGAGCTGGCTCCCGCCGTGAAGATGGAATGCGACATTTTGGACGCGCTGGAGGCCCTGGGGTAATCGAGGGAGAAGCGGCCCCACACTTTGCGGGGAGGGAGGCCGAGGGGACCCCGCCTCCTCGCTGCTCTGCCGGGCACAGAGCAGGGACCCTTCGCATCGGAGGGCGGGTCGGGCCCGGGTCCGGGTCGGGGGACGGAAGGGTGCGGCGGAGGATTGGGCTTCGCGTTCCGGCGGGTACCAAGCGAGGCCCGGTGGCGGCAGTGGCTGGGCCTTTAGCCTCGGCCGGAGTCGGTGTCACGGCATCTGGGTTGGGCTTACCCTGGTTGTAATGGGACTTAGGCGAAGGAAGCGCGTTTGGGCGGCTGTTTCTTGGGGTGCGGTGGGGTTTGAAAGCGGCCGCGTCTACACACGGTGGGGAGGCCGGGCCCCCCACTGTCCGCCTGGCTTTAGCCGGCCGCAAAGTGCTGCTCCAGGTAGATCACAGCCGAAACAGCGTAAAATTGAGTTCAGTTTTCTGTTATCGTATTGACTTATTGTCCCAAAAGTACATCAGCAAGGTAATGTTGTAGGGAAATTTATTCGACTAAACACTCGAATTCTTGTCTGTTCAGCATGTACTGGGACATGATGCTGTTTTCACATGCACATGATACATGCGGATGCCTGCCTTCTGTTTTCTGACAGACTATTTTGGTCACCACTCATTTATTGGTCTGTTTAAAAAAAGTCTCAGTTATTCCTTGATAGAAGTAACTTAAAAAGATTAATTACTGCCAGTACAGTTACTAACCAGCTTGTGGTAAAATGGTTTTGAAACATGCATATTTTATGTTAAACTGGTTTCATATCAGTAATGTTTATCTCTCTCTGCAGGTACACTGGTCCTCTGTTGGAGGAGGGAGCCCTGAACAAAGCAGCAGAAAATGGATTGGCTTCACCTGAGTTTTTTGAGCTTTGTGTTTGGTTAGGTTCCCAAATAAAGTCACTTGGTAATATGGAAGAAAGCATCACTGCAGCAGATGGTGTGTGCATGTTAATTTATTAAAGCAGTTTAGTATTTGCTCAGTGGGTTTAGGCCCATATCGTTCAGCTGATAATGAATTTACAGTCTTGAAGTTCAGCAGATAGAGAAAGGGTAGTCAAACAGGCTTATATTTGCATGGATGTGTCTCATAGATTAAGTCTTGTGAAGTTTCTTTTGAAAGAAAAAAGGTGCTTGTGGTGTGAGGTTTTTTTTAGATCTTCATAAGTACGAAAAGTGTATTCATGCATCCTTGAGTAATTGTTTTATGTAGTCATATTTTAATGGAATCATGTTGGAAGAGACCTTAAAGATCATGTAGTTCAAACTCCCTTGCCACGGGCAGAGACACCTTCCACTAGGCCAGCTTGCTCAAAGTCTCATACAGCCAGGCCTTGGGACTTCCAGGGATTTTGATGGCTTAAATTCCACTGCCCAGTATTTTCAGCTACTTGGCCCAGTGCAGTGTTCCTTTCAGCACTGTGTGTGGATACTCAAGTTGCACATTACTGCTACCTGATGTTTTTGAGTACTAGAACTTGATAAGTTTTGGTATTGATTGTGTTTTCACCAAAAAAGTGAATCTTTGGAAATATTGGGTTTGTGACTCCTAAAATTTGTTCATCAGAAAATTAATTACACTGATATGCTGCTTTGTGACGTAAGCTGTTCACTTCATAGTGATGTTCAATGGCATCAAAGTCTTCAAAGACTGCTGTGGCATCACCACCTTGTTCAAAGCTTTGCACTTTTTTATTCCCATAGGTGATAAAGATATAGAGAGCTTCCAGCTTGAGATTAGTGGCTTTCTGAGAGAAATGGCTTGTCCGTATTCATCTCTTATATCTGGAGACATCAAGGACAGATTAAGAGAAAAAGAAGATTGTCTTAAACTCCTCTGTAAGTTACAAGCATTTTTTATTCCCACTTAGAATACAGTGTTGTATGTGCATGCTCTGTCATTATTCTACAGTTAAACTAAATAGTTCTTTATGTGTATTTAAGTATATGTGTACAGTTATACAACCTAGCTGAGCATGCATCAGCTCACTTGTGCAGAAATGGAAAATAGAAAACTATTAGGAAACTGTTTTAGTAGAAATTAAACTTTATTTGTGAAGGATAGTTCAATCTACTGGGGCCTCATCCCTCTTCTGATCCAGTTCCAGCTCTGCTGAAACTGAGACCTTGCTTCCTGTGTTTGTCAGAAGTTTCTGGACATCTTAAAAGGAAATGTTACCTGATTTGAAAGTGCATGATTGAGAGAAGTAAAGTTTAGGTGTAAGATGGACTTGGACAAAGGAGTAGCAGCAGGAACCAGTGCGATAATACAAAACTGGCCAAGGAACTAGAGGTCTGGTGTCAAATATAGTTTAAGCAGTTAAATACAATGTGTAGACTGAAGATAGAAAGTCAGGTGAGAATTAGTTCAGGTAAGGAATGGGAAACTGATACTGACCTGTCCAGGGGAGAACTGAGTCTCATTTTATCAGGGTTGTCTTATAAATGTAAAGTTGTATTTTTGTATGAGAATGTGGATGCAGAAATATTCATATGTCTCTAAACCTGCCATTATGACGCTTTTCTCTCTAGTATTTCTAAGTACAGAGCTTCAGGCTTTAAAGATACTGCACAGCAAGAAAATGAAAGGCTCTCATTTGGAAAAACACAATGAAATTTACCAGGAAGTGCAAGCTATTTGCAATGCACTGGGCCTGCCCAACTCCTCATCTTCTGAAATTCCTCCCTTGTTAACCAATGTGGAACAAAAGGTATGGGCTTTTGTGTTCTCTCAGTTGTTAAATTGTAAGCATTATCTCTGAAAGCATTCTTCTTAAAGGGCCCAAGAGTCTAATCTACAAAGCCCTATCTGACGAGTGTAAAGGAATTTTTATTCTGAAAGCCAGCTTAGTGTTTAACTGTTTTGTTTATGAGGTGAAGTATTTCAGCATTTCCCTGAGGATGTGGTGTACCTGGTAAGGCATACTTTGCCATGCAAATTTAAGGCATGTGTTGAAATAACATAGTTTTCATGTTACCCATTCAAATGTGTGCAGCAAGCTGAGGACTTTGGGCAATAGCGGATTGTGCATTTATATACCTGTAGTTGTTTCTGGGATGTATTAAAATTTAATGTCCAGAACTTAAATTTTTGCTTTTTAGTGTATGACCTTCTTACTTGGAGGTATTGACTTGATAGTGCCAAATCCTTAGTTGCAGAAGAGGATAAAAATGCTTGACTTATTGGCAGCCAGAGAATAAGCCAACTTAAGCTTTATTCAAAAGGATAGCTTTTTCATTTTTTTCAGGTCCCACCAGTTTCTAATTCATTTCACAGATACATTCCTTAATCTGACTTCCTCATTGCAGAATGTAAATAGGCTCTTGAGGTAGAATTTATCTTCTCTGTCAGGCAGCTAAAAGTTTTGCTCTTTATTTCTCCCTAGTATTTGTGGAGAGAATGGGTGACCGATCCCTTTTAAGAATTATGGGAGATGCATGGAATGAATCTCTCTGTGCTGCTGAGTAAAAATTTTACGATTATACTGCTTTTTTCTCCCTCCTCCTCAGCCAGGGGGCACTTGAGTGTTTAGACGTTTAGGGCAGAGGGCCTGTTACTTGCATGGTTTTCTTATATCTGTAGGATTTTAGTGTGACACAACAGTACCTTTTATAGATTCATTTATGAAAAGCAGCATCCAGGTGATGGTGAAGATCATAGAATCATAGAATAGTTAGGGTTGGAAAGGACCTTAAGATCATCTAGTTCCAACCCCCCTGCTGTGGGCAGGGACACCTCCCACTAAACCATGCCACTCAAGGCTATGTCCAACCCGGACCTTAAATACCACCAGCGATAGAGGAGTCCCTCCCCAGCATCCCTATAGGACCCCTTCAGATTCTGGAAGGCTGCTATGAGGTCTCCACGCAGCCTTCTCTTCTCCAGTCTGAGCAGCCCCAACTTTCTCAGCCTGTCTTCATACGGGAAGTGCTCCAGTTCCATGTCCTTTTGATGTTAATGACAGCAGAACTGCACACAATACTCCAAGTGAGGTCTCACAAGAGCAGAGTAGAGGGGCAGGATCACCTCCCTCGACCTGCTGGTCACACTCCTTTTGATGCAGTCCAGGGTATGGTTGGCTTTCTGGGCTGCAAGTGCACACTGCTGGCTCATATTCATTTTTCCATTGACCGACACCCCCAAGTCCTTCTCCACAGGGCTGCTCTGAATCTCTTCTCTGCCCAACCTGGAGCTGTGCCTGGGGTTTCTCTGACTCAGGTGTAGGGCCTTGCACTTGACATGATTCAACTTCATCAGGTTGGCATCAGCCTACCTCACAAGCGTGTCAAGGTCCCTCTGGATGGCATTCCTTCCCTCCAGCATATCACCCGAACCAGCCAGCTTGGTGTCATCGGCAAACTTGCTGAGGGTGCACTCAGTCCCACTGTCCATGTCACCAGCAAAGATGTTGAACAAGACCTGTCTCAACACTGATCCCTGAGGGACACTATTAACTGTGCTTGATCTATTTAGTCCGAATCTTTATATCCTCTAATTTTTTTTTAAAGGGTGAGGAAACAATTCTAGTACTGTTTTGTAAGGATTAAAATGTCAGGACAGCAAGAATTACTATATTTTTATTCAGCAGATTTTGAAATACGTGTTTTTGTATCAAACAAATCTGGTAACTGTTTTGTTTTTAAACTGTTTTGAGAGCAGTGTGAACCTCAAAAGCAATCCCTTATATATTTTATGTTACCTATGTCATGGATTATACATAATGTCAAATAGCCAAGTATGTTTGTCTCCATTTAGCTTTTAATTAGTTTGCTTTTTACCGCTGAGTGTGTGAGAACTTTAGGATGACTTTGCTGTTACAGTTTGTTTTGTATTTTTCTGAGTAGGTTTTCAGTGCTCTCTTACCTGGTCACTCCTTTTGTATTTTTCCCACTACATATGCAAACTTCTTTCTGGGTTGCGATGGTGTCTTTCTTTAAACTCCTGCTTATCCTTCTTAATCTAGGGCAACTGTTGTGTTTAGGAATGTGGGTTATAGCATAGATTCTCATATCAATTGTATTCTTGTCCTCTGGCAGACAGGGGTATGTCAGAGCTCTTGTGTTCGTAGCCCTGTTATCAGTCAAGGCTGGACAATGTATTCCACGGCTGTAAGGCACCTCAGTCTTTTTCATTGTTGTAGTTGTAGGATATGTCCTCAAATTTCTGCTGATGGGAGCAGGGGAGTGAGGTGGATATTCAGTAATCTGGGTATGACTTTACAGTATGTCACAAACATTAACATAGACCAGTTAATCAGTGAAAAGATTCCTCCTTAAGTATTACTTGATTAATAAACCTGTTGCTGGGTAAAATTACATAGGCATCCTCTTTAACTTGGAGAGAAAGGCTGGAGAAATTTGGGTGCAGTTTCCCAGTCAATAAAGGATTGTTTCATTTAGCTGGTTTTGTTTCTTCTTGTTCTGATTTTCACTGATTCTCTTCCATAATTATTTTCTCTAAACTTCCTTTCATTTTCCAGTTTGTGCCGTTCAGGAGTATGCAGTGCTCAGTTAGGTCTTTTGACTGTGATCATCTGGCAGAATGTGTGGCTTTTTTGTATATGGAACCCAGTGTTGTGTTTACCTCTTAGCTACTCTTGCAGCTAAACTTGCAATAATTCTAATCTCTACACAGTATTCAGCATCACTGGTTTCCAAATTTTCTCTCACACAATAGATATAAATTACATTGAGGATTTGTTTTGGCTTTGCTGAGTCAAATCTCATTTTGATAGATTCTCTTCAACTCATTAGGACCTTTGAGTTTATATTTCTGACCTTAAATGGTATATGGATAGACATCTCTTGCTTAACAGGATTTTTAATTCATCTTCTGTTTATCCCTTCTTTAGTAATTCCTTATTTCTTCATCTCTTGCTGTCATGCTGATCTAACTATATTGCTCCAGGCTCCAGGTTTTGAGTCTTCAGACACTTATTTAAATTAAGTATGTTATGTGCTTGAATGGGTTGAAATTTTGAAGTAAATTATGAGAGGCATTGTGTACATGCTTCACTAAAAGCAAAATAAGTTGGCTGCCTTTAGAAGACAGACAAGTCAGACAGCCCTGGAGAAGTGCTGTGCAAAGGAATTTCCTTCAAGAAAAGGATGTAGAGGTTTCTTGTACTGGGAGAGGAGAATACAGGGGAGTTTGGAAGGCAGAAAGAGAGAGCACACCTCATCCCTAATTTCTGAGGGCAAAAACTAATAGAAAAAATATAAGCAAGGCTGATTTGGGATGAGTGCAAAGGTCTTAAAAGTGATGCTAAATGGAAGCAATCACAGGATTAGGAGAAAGAAAAGAGAGAATGACTTTATACCTGTCATATCTTCTGCCTTTCTTACTAGCACCCATCACCAGACCTTTGTAGCCAAGTCTAGCATTTGGCAACAGAACTCTTAGCTTCCAGTTGTTACATTTTCTTAGTTGTAGGTACAACACTTAATAATAAGTAAAATGATTAACTAGCCCTTCTGCCTGTATGCACTTGGTAAATTTGCCATGTAGATATTTTTCTATTATAAATGGGAAAAGTGGTGTGCCATAAAATATTTTTGTATGGAGGTTAGTCATGCAGTAAAAGCTTTCAAGAAATCTTTTCATAACAGGTAAGCCAGAGGAAGCATATCTGGTTTTATGAGTCTGCTAAAAAAAAAAATGTGCTATGTTTGATCTTATGAGTAGCAGATCGTGATTACTGCAAGTTGTGCTGGAATAAACAGAAGTATAATTTGTGTTCTGAGAAAAGTACGTATTTCATTTCAGATAAAGGACATTCTCTCAAAAGTTCAAAATAACCATGTGGGGAAGTCGCTACTAACAAAACCTCTGAATTCTGAGCAAGTGGTAAATAAAAGTATCTCAATTTCTTTTCTGTATTTAATGGGATATCAAAATTAATGCTTATGGCCTCATCTAACTTTGTTCATTTTGCAGTCAGTGGTCTATTGATAAATATTAATACAAAAATTCAGTTGCAAAATACTAATGATGCTAATCAGATACTTCCAGAATTAATGTTATAAACCAGACTTTTTGTGGATTCATCCACTTTTAAAATATTTTGTATACACATACTATTGTAGCAAGACACAAATGCATCTTGCATTTTATGTAGTTCATAGTGATCATCCTGGAATTGACATCTCAGTTGCTGGGTGGGGTTAACTTTAAATCAACTTCTATAATTTTATAGGTATGAATGTTTGAATTTTTATTATAACACTGCAGGAAAGACTGGAAAAAATCAATGATGCTCTTCAGAGTGAGTACGAATGTCGCCGACGCATGTTAATGAAGAGGTTGGATGTGACAGTACAGTCTTTTGGCTGGTCTGATAGAGCAAAGGTAAGCTTGATGAATTTTTTGCTTCCCGTGCATGGGAGTCTGCTACAGTTCCCCAGATCTTCCTACTGAATGGTACATACTATGTAAATACACTTCCATTACCATTTGTCATGGGTTCAGCAGTAGCAGTCATTTTTCTCCTCAGTAGCTTGTGCAGCGCTGTGTTTTTGACTTTTGGCCTGGGAACAGCGCTGATAACACCAATGTTTTTAGTTATGGCTTAGTGAT
>JANRGW010032586.1:0-20404 GCA_024733675.1 Psilopsiagon aymara
CAACCCATTCCAGTGCCTCACCACCCTTACAGTAAAGAATTTCTTCCTCATAGCCAATCTAAACTTCCCCTGTTTAATTTCAACCCGTTACTCCTTGTCCTATCGCTACAGTCCCTAATGAAGAGTCCCTCCCCAGCATCCCTATAGGCCCCGTTCAGATACTGGAAAGCTGCTACGAGGTCTCCATGCAGCCTCCTCTTCTCCATCTGGACATACCAACTAGCTCACCCCAAGGCTACCCTAATTTCTGAACATGGCAAGAAAAATCAGGCCACCATAAGCTGTTTTGGCTGTTTTTTTCTCCCACCCTGCTGATTCAAGCAGTTTTCCACATGGGCAGACATGGATTTACCAGAGGAAGAAGGGAATCACATTCTCCCACCAAACACTCTGTACAGGTCTCCAGAAAATGGGGTGCAGTTGCTGCTGCACCCTTTCCTACCCCATAGTGGGGGATGGCTCTTCCCAGTGCCAAGATTCACCCACCTGCTCCAAAAGCAGGATTGTGAATCACTGCTCAGACCACAGTTCCTGCAGATGGCTCCTGTATGGACCAGACCATGCAAACTCTCCTGGGAGCACTGAGTATAAACGTGCACAGAAATTAAACCCAAGCCTGGTGGATACTTCATTCATTAAAAAACCCAAACAAACTAACAAAAAACCAAACCAACCTACCAATCAAAAACCAAATAAAACCCCCCAAAAAGGGTAAAAGGAGGACTCCTGAGAAACACAAAAACCTGCTGCTTATAGTAGACTTTCTGCTCACTGAAAAGCTTTAATCCTCTCAAATACTACAATTACAGGAAGGTAAGGGGGAGCAGAAATAACACACAAATAACTCAGTAAATAAGTATGCTGAGAAACAACAGGGAATTACAGGGGTGAGGCAGATATGAGGAGGAGGAAAAGGAAACAGAGGAACCAGTAATGGAGACTACAGCAGCATCCCACAAATGCTGGTCATGAGAGAATTGCATAAAAACACGCCCACCTTCTCCCTCTCCTCATTTTACTTAAAAAAAAAAAAAAAAAAAAAAAATCCAGGCAAAAGAAAACACAGCAAAACTTTTTGTAGAGCTGCGATTACAACTGATTGATGGATACTTCATCAAGAAACTAAAAAGGCAAGAAAAAGACATCAATGGCACACATTGGTATTCTGCAAAGTGACTTTGATTACTTGGGTTACATTTCTGTGAGGTTTTGACCTTTCTGAATTGCTCTGGAGCCAAGCATTCACGTGGGGCCCCTGTGCATCATTCACTATTTAAAAGTTGTATTTAATGCTACAGAGACTGAGTGTGCTTGAGGCACCAGATCATTTGTGTTCTCTTATATTGAGCAGAAAATAAAATCAATCCACAATTTAAAATGAATAAATAAAAGAGTTGCAGGAGTTGCTGACACATAGCAGGTGTACTACATTATCACACTACCCTTAGGCCAAAATACTGTAACACCTGTGAACAATATTTTCTGTTTCGTACACTACTTAAATAGACTGCTCTTGTGCTCAAAATCTGATGACTGCCCTAACCTCACAGGAACAAGGGAATCAGATAGGCAAGGGACATATAAGAGCATGAAGCCCATCTCCTCCAAGGGCTTCCTGCTCCCTCTAAACAGACTTCTCAACAGACTTCCTAACTCAGGTGATGCAAAAGCTTATGAAGTGAATCAAAAAATGACAAACTGAAATTTAAAGTATCAACATGGCTTTTCTGATTTCCTGGGCATCTTACTAACTAGAATTCAGCAAAGAAACCAACAGAGTTTTTGGTTTATTTTACTGTGTGATGCTTGCAAAAGTAACTGATGAATTAACACTTCCTCCCCCAGCCTGTTACTTGCAAAAGTTATGTAGTATTATAAGCTGGGTTTATTTTCTGCAGTGAATGGATGTTTTTCCTCCATTTTTACTGTTTGGGGGGATCATTTTTTAAGTTTCTGTAGCCTTTACTCCAATCCAGTGTGCTTCAAAGATGGAAAAAAGGAAGCAATTGGGGCAGAGAAGACAGACGTTTTGCAGTCAGATGGCTAATGACTCTTTCAGCCAGCCACTGCCATTTCCATCATCCCAGCAAGACACATGACTGCAGCCAAGAGCTCTGCTCCCTGTTCCCAGACCTGGCACGGACCCTTGCACACTGCTGCCTGAAGCCTGCTCAGCTTCAGTAGGCCACAATGTTTTCCATAAACCTGTCCAGAACTGAGCCTTTAAAGATTTTTTTATAAGGAGGTCATCAATTATTTCTTCTTAGAGGAAGCCATTCAACATGGGTCATGCAAGACAGGGTGCTTGAGGGATGGATGGCTTCCCCCACAGCATCCCAGCTCACTCTCCATTACTGAGGTGCTTCAAATTTTCTGGAACAATGAATTAAAATAACTGGGAAACCTTCAAACTCAGGCAGACATGAAAGAAAGGAAGAAGTCACAGATAGTGAAAAATCCCAGAGGAACCACCCCTGAATCCATACTGGGTCCTAGTTAAATAAATGCGTCTCTACATGAGCAAAGTCATTAAGTGGACGTCTGGGGCCAAAAGCACTCCCTCTTCATTTTTCCACCACGACCATCCACCCTCCCCTGCTAAATATCATACTAATTTGACATCCCACTTTTCAATTTTTGAAGGCATTAAGTATGTCTGATGCAGTAAGGCTACACGATGTGTTTAGTCATAACAGCTTTTGTTTTTCTGAGATGGATTATTCACTTTGTAGTTAGTTTTTAATTCCCCAGGCATTCACGTCAGTTTTGAACATGAAACACACCCAGCAATATCGAGTAAGAGACTTTCCAGTTTGGAGCACCACATCAGGAAACCACTGGCTCCCCAAACAAATTAAAATCTTTCAAGTATAAACAACTAAACTAGTGGCATCAGACAGCCAACTTTTTACACTTCAACACTTCAGGGATCCCCATGCTCCCCAATGCTTTAACTACTCACTGCTGATTGCCAAAATACTCTTTGGCACCAGCAGCCAGCCTGCGACACCCGTGCTCCAGGTTACGCGGTCACTCCAAAACCACCCTCCCACCCCAACGCCGTGTGCCAGACATCAACTGGGAGAAATGGCCATCTCCCAACATGTCCCCCAAAAACTCAAGTACACATACCAACAGTCAGCCACAATGCCTCAAAGCCACCAGCTGTTAATACACTGGATGCAGACCAAGACCTAAAGATGGTGTGGGAGCAGTGACTTCTAGGAAGAAACTGGTCAGATTGGAAATGCATGGAAAACAAGGAATTACAGCAAATCCAGTCATTTACAGAGTACACTGAGTAAAACAGATTCTCTCCCAGCTTCAGTTATACTTCGGTGATGTGTTTTCAAACCATTTTAGTCATGTAGTTTCAAAGCATGAGAAGCTCATGAACATGTTGTCCAATGCATACTAGTTAAGTCCTGAGGGTCCTTTGCATGATCTACAAGGAATTAAGAGCAAGCTTTCTATGTCTTCACATAGCATCACTATAAAGCCAAAATCTTTCACCACCTGTGCAGCTACACTAAATTATGAGGATTTGGAGACCAGCATCCAGTACAGTATTACAAAGAAAATGGCTATCTTTAAACAGAGTCTAACCCTTTTTACCTATTCAACCCTGAAATGCTATACACACAGCTACACAGTAATTGCTTTATATACTCCTGACCCAGTATTACACTAGATTCATCTCTGAAGACAGATGTCACTGATCTGGCAACAGAAAGGAGAAAGTGGCAGTGATGCAACTTAATCACAAAACTGAGAGCAAGAAGGAATGGACAAATTCTTGCAGCAGAAAGAATTAAAAAATCTCTTTGCAGCTTTTAAATCACTGGGGATTCAAAAAGGAAAGTAAGTCACATAAATCATTATATGTTACTCAACAGAAATTAATCATTTAAATACAATAAAAATCTATTCTGTATCAAGTTTATAATTTGAAATCAAAAGTGAAGGTAATTAAGCTAGATACTCTGCTATGTCCTAATTCATGAATGAATGACTTGACAATCTGAATTATTTTTCTCCTTATGTACTTAGCTCTGCTAAATGTTTTATGGTGTGGTTTTAAGGCTACAAACCACTAATTTGGTAGCTACTAAATAATCCAAATGACCTACCTTACTTTAAGGGAGAAATCTACAATTCAGAAATAAAGTAAAAGACTTTGATACCAGATCCTGTTTGGTGTGCTGAATTTCAGACTTGTCTCATGTGTTAACCAGGAAAGCACCCAAATCAGTGAAACAGGCCCATAAATGGTGGCTTTTTCCATCCTTCCTCCTAATGTAGTACAGGACCTAATGTGAGACTCTGGACATATGACAAAGGACCACTGTGCATTGCATCTACTGATTATTTTATGCCAATCCATTTCTTTCAGTACCCTTCAGATGACAGCATGTAAAAATCAAGTTATTTATATATTACATCATGTGGTAGTGTGCGGAGGACGAAAGGCAACTGTCTCACTCTTTACTGGAAAGATTTTCCCATTTATCATTTTACAGTTTAACAAACGATTCTGATATCTTAGTTCACAACTGAACCTTCTCAGGAGCTAATAATATGCAGAAAATACAGAGAATTACTACATCATAAAATGTCGTTCATTGACAAAAAAATTCTTCTAGTAGCTATAGCTGATGCTAAGTAAATGACAGAGTTGCATTTCACCTCTCCCTCCCCTCTTCTGTTCACTGTGCAGTCTGTTTTCTGTGGGGACAGAAATCTCCATGCCAATACTTACATGGCCATTACATCTGAACTAAAAAATGAGTGAAGTAATCCATCCCCTCCCTGGATGTCATGAATGCCCTGGGGAAGTGGCATCCTGCAGCTGGGGTCCAACCCACTCTGCTCTCCATCGCTGTCACTATATGCATGTGTTTCACCACAGCTGGGGCCACCTTTAAGAAATCCTTTTTTTTCAAGGTTTGCAAGGAAGCAAGAAACCAAATAATCCTTCCTCCAGCTGCAAAACTACACTACATATCCCTACAGCAATAGCCAAGAAACATCGTTTTTGAGAGAAAAGCACCACCAACAAAACAAGCACATCAGATACATGCCAGATCTTAATTAAGGGACCCGTTGTTTCAAAGTGTCTCGTGTACCAACATCAGGGCTTCATGGTCCTCTTCCCACTTCCCTCTGTCTAAACTCTACCCGGTATATATCTATGTCCCCTGTCACTAAAATCCCACAATACTGAAGTTTCGATGTTCCCCTCAAGCCATTTATTCCACTGCCTTCCTGTTTAGGAAAATTCTCCTAAATGACTGACCTAATTCTTCCTACTTGAAATGTAGGCACACTCCTCCTCGCCCCGACAAAAGTGGATGCGTAACATGGCTCTGCAGCTTGCAGACGGCTGCTGTCAGCCCCTCAGACCACTCTCTCCTTCCCCTCTTCTGGCAAGTCCTATTTTTAGTCCTCTCTCAGGCCCTTTCCTCTGTTCTCTTTCCTGTTCTCCCGTCAGCCCACCTCTTTCCCAAGCAATAGCATCCAAACCCTACTTTCGGCAGAAGATCAACTGTGCTTACTAGTGCCGAAGAGATTCCAAGGACGGCTTTATTTCTGAGTATGCTTCTTTATACCTCCTGGTAGCAAAGAGTTCAATATTTTCACCATATTATGACACTTACCAACTTAGTTTAGCCTTTGATATCATCATAATCCCACATTGTTTCTCTAAACTCCTGCCTGAAGATCTCCCAAGTTGAAGAAAACTATCTTAACTCCACTGTATTCAACAAAACCACCACCACCATCTACAAGGCAGATATTGATTTTTTTTTTTCATTTTATGCTTTAAAAGCTTATTCTCTTGTGCTGAGTATCATTTATACAAGTATTTACTAATGTACAAGATCTAGTTTCAGTGACAGAATGCATGTGATTTATATTAGAACAACTGTGGCTCCCTGTATGCACAGTACATACAAGACATGATACTTTTATTTATTAAAATATTAGGGAATACCAGTTGGAAACATTTCCAATTTCACTTATAGCTTGCACTCACTGCTGAAAAACCCATCCCAGAAGCAGTCACCTCAGTCCTTGGCTGGTTTTAGGGGCATTATTAGCAATTTGGCAGGCTGACCCTTAGGCACATATTCTGTAGGGGTTTCACAGGAGCTAAGGACATTTCCAAAGAATTGCAAAAACTCAAAATTCTTGTCTGTTTTCAAAAGCCTTGGGGCCATTAATGTGACCCGAGTGGCAGTGCTGTAACCTTAGTAAACCGGGAGTAAGCTCACATGTGCTGGGAAAGGAAATCTAGTCTACCCCATTTTATGGTCTCTAGCCAAGTCAAGCACGTTAAAATATGTATTACTTCTGTCTACCTGTCACTTCTTGTAATATGCTTAGGTGAACCCATGGCTGCAAGCCAGAGCCCAAACTGTTTCAACACAAGCAGCGCTTTTGGGGAAAAGTTATTTGCAACAGAAGTGTCAGGTCCCTTTCGGTATGCTTGGCAAATGCTTGCCTCAATGCTTACTGAACACCGAAAGTTAAATGGTGAGGAAAGACTGCAATTTCAGGATAATCTAGGCATCTTAATACACTTACAAAATTAACTCCATGCTATGCCTTGCCAGGGAAGAACAGAAAATCAAAAAGCTGATTGAGGCTGATACCTTTAACCTGTATTTTAAGAACAGCTTTGATACTAGTTTCTTAAGAGGGAACAAACCCCCAACCTACATTACACCACCAAGGAGAACATCTACTCTTCCTATTCCTGGTATTGACAGTAAATGTGCCATGGAGATGTGGTGCCAAGGAATGGGCTGACATGCCTGCATAGGATACCATTTCATTCAAACCAGTTGCTAGACAATGGCTGGCATTCAGATGACTGAAAACTTGCAGAGAAGCTAGTTCAAGCTGGCTTAAGTAGAAGCAAGTGTGGACTTGGGATATTTAGGAGTTTTTAAGAAGAAAAGCAGCTTTTCTGCTGCAGTATTTCAGGGTGGGGTTCTCAGACTTTTTTTTTTTTTTTTTTTTTGTCTAATCCATTAGTACTGAATAAGACCAGAAACATGGCAGGGTCCTTTGTGCTCAGAACCACATCTAAGCCTTGGAATTACAGCTGCAATTAAAGAGTTTTCCAAGCTGGAGAGGGGAAAAATCAACCAGGGAAAAAAGCTAAACCAAAAGAACCCCCAAAAGTCCCCAGCAGCCTGCAGACTGAGCAAATTAAGGGTATCTTCTTTTATTCACACATACACACTCACACACAAGTACACAATAAAGGGCAAAACTCCCAAAACACACATACTTGAGGTGCTAGCCTGCTTTTCATTTGTAATCTTTTAGGGTATTGTAACAGCATGCCGCCTTCAGGAAGACGAGGGCTCCTTTTCCTTCTTATTTTATCTGCAGGCCAGTGTATTGCTTGACCTACAGTGACATAATCTTAAGTGAAACAGGTTCAAGTGTAAAGTTTTACCAAGTGAGCTGTATTTTGTTAGGGTTTTTCTTTTTTTCTCTCCTTCCTCTCACTTCTGAAGAGAGGAAATGCCTGCTGTGAAATCTTGTCCAGTATTTTAAATGCTACATGAAGTGTTTTCTTTCCACCCCTAGTGTGCTTCCCAAGGACTGTGAGCCCTCCAAGAGCTTCCCAAGGACTGTACGCTCTCCAGGAAAGAGAGGTGTAAATTCCTTTCTCCTTCCCTGGTGAGTGGGAAGCAGTTGGGCTGGAGAGAGAGAGAGCATCCCCTGCATGCTACAGCACCCACCCAGCACTGGGTGCTGCCAGAGCCTCCTCTAACCACGCTCACGCAAGTGAGGACAGAAAATACCATTGGTGGGATAACCAACGCCAAACACTCTTCACTGCCAAACAGCTCCAGTTGTAACTGAAAAAGGCAAGAACCAAAAAACGACTAACTTTTGGTGTGATGATCACTCCATTCTTTTTCAAGCAGCCGGTTGTACTACCCTATATACTGCAGCCACACATTCATTAGAGTGGGTCATATTGAATTATGTGTGGAAAGGCTTAATTATTACCTTTTTGCAGCAGCCTTGGTGTTGTAACACCCAGAAGTTTCATACAGGACAGTTCTGCAGCTTATTAAACTAGGTACATTTTTGTGCTCTACAAGCTTTTAATTGTCAAGGAAGATCACATACACCTATAAACATATCAAATGTATTGGTAGTATCTGAAGGGGTCCTACAGGGATGTTGAGGAGGGACTCTTCATTAGGGACTGTAGCGATAGGGCAAGGGGTAATGGGTTCAAACTTAAACAGGGGAAGAAATTTAGATTGGATAAGAGGAAGAAATTCTTTACTGTAAGGGTGCTGAGGCACTGGAACGGGTTGCCCAGGGAAGCTGCGAATGCTCCTTCGCTGGCAGTATTCAAGGCCAGGGTGGACAGAGCCTTGCGTGGCATGGTTGCCTATGGCAGGGGGATTGGAACTAGATGATCTTAAGGTCCTTTAGAACCCTAACTATTCTATGATTCTATAAGTAATGCCACACAGAATAACAGAATCAAAGAATGATTCTATAAGTAATGCCACACAGAATAATAGATTCAAAGAATGATTCTATAAGTAATGCCACACAGAATAATAGAATCAAAGAATCATAGAATAGTTAGGGTTGGAAAGGACCTTAAGATCATCTCGTTCCAATCCCCCTGCCATAGGAAGGGACACCTCACACTAAACCATGCCACCCAAGGCTCTGTTCAACCCAGCTTTGAACACCGTCAGGAATGAAGCATTCACAACTTCCCTGGGCAACCCATTTCAGCACCTCACCACCCTCACAGTAAAGAACTTCCTCCTTATATCCAATCTAAACTTCCCCCATTTTAACCTGTTATCCCTTGTCCTATCACTACAGTCCCTAATAAAGAGTCTCTCCCCAGCATCCCTATAGGCCCCCTTCAGATACTGGAAGGCTGCTATGAGGTCTCCACGCAGCCTTCTCTTCTCCAGGCTGAACAGCCCCAACTTTCTCAACCTATCTTCATATGGGAGGTGCTCCAGCCCCCTGCTCATCCTCGTGGCCCTTCTCTCAAATGAGTTTGATTTAATGGGAAAAATTATTCCCTTAGACTTGTCCATATATGCTATTACTGTTTGACATAAGAATAGAAACTCCACCAATTCACTACTGCACATCTGTTTTAAACACTATTCAAAACAGGCTGGTTTTTTTTGCTGTTGTTTTAAGTTGGGTTTTTTTTTTGGTTGGGTTTTTGGTTTTGTGAGTTTGTTTCTTTTTTTTCTCAGACAAGGGCTTATGTTATCATTCTCTGTCCTCTCAGAGGATGACCTCTGGTTACTGTAGTGTGTTAGAAAGCAGATTTGTTAAGTCATGTATGCACCTAGCAAGCTGAAGTCTGGCACACATCCCTTTCAACTCCTCATTCAAATAAAAAACCTGTGCCATAAAAGGGGAAAGAAATTAAAAGTGCTATTTTCAGACCAAATGTACTTGAATGAAAAAAAACTAAATTCAGTATTGAGAAGAAGGACAGAAAGCCAAGACTGTTTCAGCCTTAACACCGCATTGGCTGTAACTGTCCTAGCAATTTGCGCCTTTACTAATCTCAGCAGTGGTGCCTGATCTGTACAACACAATTTAGAGGTACCCTAAGCAGATGCAGAACTATCTCCCTACCTATATACTTTCAAAGGCAAAAGGACTTGGAATTTTACTTCAAACTAGCAGCGTGGGTTTTTAACAGGAGCTACAGTGTGCTTACAAACCCCCATACTCAGTGACACAGTGTTTCTAACTTGCTCTAATTCTCAGGTCCTGGCAGGCACAGGCAGCATGCTTTTTGGGACCAGAGTAAAGCCAGTGCAAAGCATGTGGATGAGAGGCCACATTGTATAGATCTCCCCCCAGGCCAATGCCCCTTGCCTAATGTGGGCTCATGCCACTCTCCCAGTTTATATTTATCCCTGACCCAGGTGCTGTTTTCCAACAGTGAACACAAGCTCGCCCATGCTGAGGCCTCTGAAACAAAGACAGGAATTTTGTCCCCCTTCCACACACACCCCTATGTGTGCGTCAGCCATTAAAATGTTTTCATACAAACCGGGTTCACGTGTCAAGGAACAACTGACCTGGACTTTCTGAATGCTCAAAGCCAGTGTATGTTTGGCCCCACACTTCATATGCTATATGTATTTTGCTTCCCTGAAGCCCACAGCAAACAGCTGCCATTAATATTCACTCCTTCTGCTAACACTTTCCTTAATCCCTAACTGACTTTCCAGCCTATAATTAAACTTTCCAGCTGCCACAGTTGGAGATGGCACCGATATCTATTGTAAGTTCCTAAGCAGTCTCTAAAAAAGCCTTTTTTCCAATTTCCAATACCATGGGCAAGGACAAAGGCCTCTTACAGGTTTTAGGCTCAAAACCTTCCATTCGCTTACAAATTGCCTCATCTTTTGCTAGGGAAATCAAATGACCAAGATGTATTACCTTAATAATTAAACTAATGCATCTTTATATTGCCAATAAGCACTATAAGTTTTCAAGCAAAGACCTTGAAACCTGATGGATATATCCTGCAAGTGCTTCCACATTTTCCATGGAAAATATACTGGAAAGAGCTTTGTAAGAACCATCACTTACAAAGATGTTCAATCCAAGCCCAAAGCTTAAACAGCAGCTCTGAGATGAAAGAATTAAGATTTGGAAATACCTTGTGAACAGATGTAATGAAAGACTAAACATATTACTTTGGACTGCAACAGTCAATTGGGGTTAGCACTTCAATCTTGAAAACCTGTTTTCCACATTTCATGTAAATGATTACACGAACAGTAGAGATGGTTGGCAACATTTCTGTCTTATGCTATTGTTACAGTGCTCAAGAGGACTTGATATTTTATGAGAAAATGACTGGCTTCACAGTTGAAAAAGGAAGGGAGAAGAGGTCTGAAGTGAACACTGCATTTTCTGGTAACAACACAACCAGACCCTGGAGCAGCTGAACAGAACACGTTAGGGCTCCATAACACCCAGTACACACACACACACCATGGGCTTCAGTGCAACAATGATCCACAAGCCATTCAGATCCAGGGCAAGAAAACACCATCAGACAGCCACAAACTGGTGTTACTTTTGTAAGCCCTGAATACCTCAGACATCTTTTGAGCTTCTGAGCCCACAAAGCTCCCCCAAACCTGAAGGCTGAACAACCACGCACAGCATCTTCAATCTCAGAGCTCTACGACTCCTTACTGTAAACCAGGAGCCAACATCTCCACATATTATCTGTTATAGAGTAGGGCAACATTTGCTTGGCAGACAAAGTGCTATCATTACAAACAGTGAGCAGGATCCATTCATAACATATCTGGCCAGCGTCCACCAGCAATCATGACAACCCACCAGCCTGCAGCAATCACACTGCCTGCTGATGAAGACATGAGGATGTTCGGGGTCAGCCACCCCTGTGTCTCCTCTTAACATGTTTAGGAGTCACAGCATGCTTTTGGCTTTGCCTTTTGCCCCGCACGGCAGAGATAAATTAAGTGCTTAGATCCAGTCTTCACATTTCAGAAACCACAGGCTGGTTTCTTTGGGAATGAAGGCTGCAGCCTTGCTGAAAGTTAGCTGCTATTTAAACAAAGTGGGGCACCTTCAGGAAGGGAACACATTCATTTTTAATTTTATCCTGTTGGTTGAGGCTAAGAATTTAACATTAAGGTTCTAATGCTGAAAAGTATTTCAGTAACTGTTCAGGATTCATCAACTACTGTAAAGTCACGTTGGTAAGCTACCAGAAGATGGATCATTTCAGTTTTGTCAAGTCTAAAAGCATGGCTGCTCAGTGAAGGGATCATACCAGACAGGTGCAAAAAATCAAAGCCTGGAGAGCAATGGCTTTTTCCTAGTGGCAAGGTAAGAAAGGTCAAGATTTTAAGCGGAAATGAATATGCTTTCAGTTCTATCTAAGCTACAGTTGAAACTCCTTTCTTCTTACATTAAACATATAATTTTAAAGGTAAATTCTGAAGGGTGCATGTGACACTTTTAAGCTTCAAACATGTATGCTTTAAGAGGTTAAGAGAAGGCGAAAACAGCCTTTCACTGAAAACTGTTAGTCATTTTTAATCACAGGATAACTCTACAAGAGGTGTGACTGATGCAATTTAAATTTTCACCTGACAAACTGAATTATTAATCTTCACAGCACCTACAACGAACGATCAAGTCAATGAGTTACCAGCCCCAGGAGCTACTACAGAACATCTCTAAGACAGGGAAGCAGAATTTTGCAGCACCCCAGGGTAAAGCACTTCTTGCAGACGCTGCAGCCAGGAGGGCACAGGACCTCTGTCCTTGTCCCCACTGCTACTTCCCAGCTTCAGCTTTCCAAAGCAGGAGAGGACCTTGGGCAGCCCAAACAATAAAAAATGCTGTGGTCTGGAAGGAAAGTGACAGCAAAACAAAGCTATGGGCTTTATCTACACCTGGAAAATGCTGTACATTCTGTACTGGCAGCTCTGAAAGGGAGGACTAAGAAGCTTGAGGAGCTTTTTACTTGCATCTGAATGAAAGCTTTACTTATTGCAGGTCATTTCCCTGCAGAAGGTAACAGTCCAAGCTCACACTAAGTTTTCAAGGAGTTGCCTTTTTCTAACAGACTGCACTTGCCATGATATCTTGTCAACCCAGTTCTGGAAGATACTATGTTTTTTGTAGAGCTGTCAGCTTAAGCAATGCTAAATATTACTCTTACGTACTAATTTTCTCTGTGTCTAATACTGAATATTAGATCAATAATCAATAGATCAATAACTTCCCTTTTAAGTGTCTAACTAGAGTTCAAAAAGAAATAAAGTTCTAAACAATTTCCATGGAGTAATTTAAAATGGGGTTTCCATATACCACAATTTCATAATACAAGATTAAATTACAGTGGGTTATATAAGTTCTTAAAAGGGAGGCAAAATGCAACCAAAAAGTAGGATTCCTTGCTTGAGAATCTGAAAATGTTGGGCTTAAACATGCCAGTAGTCCAAGAACTACTTCTGCTCAGCCCACTGCTCCAAGTAGTATTTTTTAAGTAGGAAGTAATCCTGTTCATCATGTAAACACTTACTCAGACTCTTAATAATGTTTGTGCGATCCCTTCTCAATTTCTGGACAGTTTCTTTCAGGCTCAGCAGCTAACATTTAATTAAGAGATATTTAACCACTAATATTTTTTAAACAATGCATATACACAGAAATAACTGCCCATCAGAACTACTTTACAAAATCAAAATACAGCCAGTGGAAACAAAATACAAAACACTCGCCTTCAGCTGAACTAGTTTTGTTTAGAAAATGAACAGACAACGCATTTCCTTGGCTGAGACCTTGACTTGCTTGCCAAGTCCCATCCTACAGTGATTTTTCTTCTTACAACATCTACAAGGTGCAGGGAGCTCTATCAAGGAAGCAGACTCTCAGTTCTGCAGGTGAGGAATGACAACAGCCTTGGCATGCCTTAAAAAAAACAGACATAGCAAAGCATTCCTAGTAAACTGTGTAACGTAGCATATACTTAGTGTATCTATTTTATCCCTTTATAATTGCTGGGAAGTTACAGAATTAAGGATATCTTAGGGGATATTGCATCTGTACAACATGATGGCTTTGGCTCATTGCTGTATCATCTGTTGCACACAAGCATTTTGGTTGTTTTTTTTTTTTTTTTTTTTTTTTTTTACTTAAAAAATAAATCACAGCAAGATTTCTTACAAATCTATGGAGATATTAAACACTTGTACTGATTTCCATGAACCCATTAGTAGAAGGAAGCATAACTACATTGACTGCATTATTCAAAGCCACATCACAGGATCAGAAGGTCACAGAGGGCATCTTCTTTCATACAGCTATCTTGCTTTTAGATAGAAAAAATGCCAGCAAGAGTTAGGAAGCAGTGCTTCGGATGATGGAAAATGCAGGACATAAGAAAACAGCAAAACAAAACACAATAACCAAACTGCTACTGGGGTGAGGAGATTCAGAACAAGGGATGAGGAAAGTACTTTCATCATGCCTGCATGGCAGATAGGTAAAAATAAAACTGGAACTGAAAGTGAGGGAGTCCAAAACCAGGTAAAGTATTTACTTCTTCTTATGGACAATCCTGTTACAGAAGCTGCTGGTGTCTTTCTGGTCAGTGTAACACAGAAACTACAACTTTTGTGATCCTGCGGGTAACCCTCAGACCCCACCGTTTGCTCTGGCAAAAGGCATTTTATGTCTGTTCCTGTAGCACAGCACTGGCAAGTGGGTAACAGTGTAAAAAGAAGGAATTTCTTTTTATTCTTCAGCTCTGCATCCTTAACTCAATCACTGCCCCACTGGGCTGAGAAAAGGACTGGCTTTACTGTGCTGCATTGCCCTGTTAGCAGAGAAGCTGCAAATTAATTATTCATCATGGTTTACATATGGTATGAGTGCAAGAAACACAGTTCTGAGTTTGTACAATGAAGAATAAGTCAAGAAATCTGTGTTGCTGTGCTGGCTTTGGCTGGGATAGTTAATTTTCTTCACAGCAGCTAGTATGAAGACATATTTTGTATTTGTGCTGGAAACAATGTTGGTAACACAGGGGTGTATTATCAGTTACTGCTGAGCAGTGCTTACACAGAGACAAGGTCTTTTCTGCTCCTTCCATCACTCCACCAGTGAGTGGGCCGAGGGCAGACGATAAGCTGGGAGATGGAGTGGGCTGGCACAGCCCAACTAACCCAAGGGATATCCCAATACCATATGGCATCATGCTCAGAATACAGAGCTGGGGGAAGATAGAAGAAAAGGGGAACATTCAGAGTGATGGTGTTTATCTTCCATTACACATGATGGAGCCCTGCCTTCCTGGAGATGGCTGAACACCTGCCTGACTATGGGAGGCGGTGAACGAATTCCTTGTTTTGCTTTACTTGTACATGCAGCTTTTGCTCTACCTGTTAAACTGTCTGTATCGCAACCCACGAGTTTTCTCACTTTTACTCTTCCTATTCTCCCATTCTGCTATGGGGGGAGTGAGTGAGTGAGTGGCTGTGCAGTGCTTAGCTGACAGCTGGGGTTAAACCATGACTGTCACACAACTAGCAATTGAGAATAAAACACTTTCAAACTTTAAACATGAAGTTCTGGATGGTTTTATTTGGCGTTGCAAGAACTGTGGTCAATTGGTACACATCAGAAAAATAATCTCAATAACAACTCTTTGAGGAGACAAGCACACTTTTCCAGTAACTTTAGTTACATCAGCATTTCACCACCACAAAAAATGTGTGGCATATTTAGTTACATGCAAAGCAAGTAAGTACATGGTTTATGCAGACAGACAGCCTAGCTGAATACATTTAAATATATTGATGAAGGGGGTGGGTGCTCTCTTCTCTTTGCCTTGGACAACTGGCGGGGGAGGAAGCATCATATGCTGATTCTTCTTTTCCAACCCATTACTGGCAGAAAGGGCATTACAGGCAGAAAGGGATTCCAAAGATTGGAATAAACTAAGACAAGTCAACTATTCCCTAGTTCTTGAGGATGTCACTAAATAGGGTGGTGTGAGAAAGGGCTCTGGGTGGTGCTTATCTTTTTTCCTTTACTTCTCCCAAGATATATCCCATTAATATATTATTATAATCTACACAGAAGATCAGTGCCACTGAGGCCAGGAATGAACACAGAATGATAACCAGTGTCAATACCAAGTCTACATTAGTGTAGAGCCTGTCCAGAACCTCTATTTGCTGCTCGTAGCACACTACCCCTGCAAGGAAGTGATCAAACCCCAACAATGTGCTTGCACAGTATAAAAGGACACTCCTAATTGCCATGCCTCAAATTCCAGCCCTAAGCCTGATAAGAGAAAGCCTGCAAAACTCTTTAATAATCATAGAAATCAGACGGAAATTAGGTCATCTTCCTCACGCCTCCCCTCCGCACGGCGAGTTTGCTACCCATACACTGCTGCTGAGTGCTCTGTCTTGGCAACTTCTAAATGATTCAAGCGCTGAGGTTTCTCCCAATTCCCTGGGCAGGCTGTTACACGGCTCAGTGAACCTCACCATCCATACGCTTCCCACCTATCAGCCTCATCCTCTCCACCCCAGTTTTGCCTCTGTCTCACTTTGTTCTGTTGCTATTTATATCTCTCCTTTCACTCCCCAAAAATCCACTCTTGATGCTACCTCAACAGCCATCTGGCAAAAATTGTTGCTCAGGAAACGTTCTTCTGCCTCTCCTGTAAACCCACTGTAGTATGCTGCTATTTTTAGGAGAAAAAAGGAGGTGGTAAGGGAATGAAAGGCTGCCAGCTCCAGCTGTACAAGAATAATGCTCCAGTACATGGAAACTACATTACAGTGTTTCCCTTTATGCACATATAATTAACCAAAACTTTCAATCTTCTGGAATGATCCAAAGGAGAGACAGAAGAAATGGAAGAGAGAAATTCCAAGGTAAAAACCTGCCACCTCACTTTACCTTTCAACCCCACAGCTGGCCCCTCCTTCCAGAGCTGTTCTCAACTTTTCACATTGGTGTTTGCCGAACAAGACACATGGTTAAACCAGACACTTCCATTAGAAAATGATATCTTTAGAAAGCTGCTCACAACAGGAGGCAACTATGCCTTATACCAGCCCTCAAGTGGAAGCGAGACTTGTGTTTTAACTCCCGCTTTGAGACAAGGTGACGTGCTGACCTCTGAAAGGACAGCTGCCCACCACCCTCCCCAACCTGCACAGTCAACAGTGGTGCCAGATGTCCCATGCAAAGGGCTCTATGCAACCAGTGCCTGAACTACCAAGACCATCTGACTGAAGCAGAAAGACCCTGCTTTCCTGAGAGAACACTTTCATACCTCACCCACCATCTTTATCAAACCTCGTATTTACTGATATGCAAAGTTAAGAACAGCTAGGTTCTTAACAAACCTAGGAATATTAGGAACAAACCAGAAGTACGAGGTTTCTTGCTGCAAACAATTTCCATATTCAAGAGACAACACTCCTCTCTGTATAGAAGTATGTTCCATATACTGACTCCAACAGAGCTGTGGGGCATCCACAGCAATCACACTGTGCTGGGGAGCGGAGGAGCTGAGCGCTGCCTGACCCAACCCTTGCTCTGTAACAGCAGTGATTTAATTGAAAGAAATCAGTGATGAATTCAGTGGACCTGGCGAAGTAATCATCTTCAGGGTCCTTACAGAGATTACAGCTTCCTGACCCAAGCCAGTAGGGTCAGATTTTGATACCTCTACCTAAACCGAATCGAGCCTTGCTTAAAGATTCTTGTGGGAAGACTCACCTTCTGTGCTCCTCTGGTGAGGTGAAGAGCGCTGGGGCTGAGCCACTGCAAGGGGGGAAGCTCTGAGGATGAAGAATGCAGAGGGATAATCCCAAATCAGGAGGAAGGGAAGTGGAGCAGGTGCTTGGCCACCTTCCTGGGTGATGGGAAGGATGGATGGTGCCAGAACCTCCAGCACCAGTAGGGACCCCACCATGGAGCTCCGAAGAAGGGTCACCCGGACAGGGACCACAGCCAGGGAAAGGGGGCTTGCAGTAGGAGCAATAGGCAGGAGTCTGGCTGGGGGAGCAGGACACAACTAAAGAAGAGAGCAAAACCACAGGGGGAAGTGTGCAGCTTGCTCTGGTCTGACATGGGCCAGAGATGGGTGTTTTCCCTTCCTCTTCCATGAACATCCCATCACCCATTATCAGGGCTCCAACCAAGAATATGGCAGAGTCAGTCATTCCCACCTCAAATATATTCCTCTGCTTGCTACCTGCATCCCATGTGGGATCAAACTGAGACCCTACTTTAGGAAAAAGGCTATAGTAAAAGCCAAGCAACAGACATGCTATACCTTGATAATTCAGATTTTAACACAGCACGAGAACAGAAACATCAACCACTCTTCATTCCACACAGGAACTTCCTTATCCCACTTCTTAACTCATTAGAGCAGTGCTATGACTTTTGCCTTCTGTCACGTCTGCCAGTAGACATTTCATGTAAATACATGCACTTAAGCATGTATTCAAAGCTATATCCTGCTTTTTTTTTTCTCTTCACACACTCCCTCACCCCTTCTCAAAATATTTCTTTGTATTCACATATGCTTTTCATTTTTTCTAGCCCTTTACCCCCCATACGCGCTCTGAGTCCCCAGTTTCCACATTCTTCTTTAACCCTCTAAACTATAAAGACTCTCAGTCCACTCTTTGATCCACACTCAGTGGGATCAAACATCTGGTGGGTGATCCTCATGTGGATTTCAGTACTTCTTTTGTTTCCCAATTTGCCAACAGATCAGTTTTGATATGTCATGAAGCCACTGAAAGAGATTCTCTGAGGCACACAAAGTATTTCCATGATCTATAAAGGAAAGGGTAAAAATTGAAGGGCTTACTGTAAAACGGATTTTTATTTCCCCATTTCTTATTTCTATGTACTGTTTTAAGCTTTTATGTATGTATTACCCTTCATATACTGCATCTTGTAGGATGCAAATAGATACTTGATTCAGATTTTGTAATTTCCTTTCGCTTTTATCTACTTTATTCAAGAACACACAGCTTTCCTGATACAGTCAATGACCAAGTAAAAAGTAAAGATTTCATCTTTCTCCAGAGACAAAAAGCTGACAATTACTGAAACTGCATTATATCAATTACTTGAGAAGGGTGCAGGAGATACTGAATTTGGTGTCTATATACCACATTATCTCAGATTAACTCAATTGTCCCAAATAGTGACCCAGTTCTGCTTTTCCACAGATATTTAGTCCCTAGCAACCCTACCAAGCTTCCCCTGCACCGATGCTTTGGTGACAACAATTGAGAGTGGCAGGGGCAGGAGCAAAGAGCTCGTAGGATTTCTCTTACCAACACCAAGATACATGCTTTGAGCTCCTCTTCTCCACTACCTGTGCAATTAAAATTTTAAGAAGTGGAGGTCTTTCCAAAGAAAACAAGTTTTTCTCTTTGGGCATTTCTAGCCAGCTAATACAAGAGGAAATGCTATGTGTCCATATATACATCTGGACTTGCCATTCCACAGTATTAGCTATTAGAGAAGGCTAATACTGGAGATTAAAAATGAAAAGAAACACTCTATAAAACCTAGCTAATGCATCACCTTTCCAGTAGTCCATCTCTTTTAAAGATTTCCTTTATGATACTGATTCAAACTGCTTAGCAGTACTTATTTAAGTCTAGGTTTGGTAAAAGTCTTTATACATATACACACTCTATGACTTTTGTACCAAATAAAAATCTGTCATGATTGTTTGGAATAAACATGTTTTCAGCTTATTTTTCAGCCTAGTTGACAGCAATCATATTTTTTAGTCATAATCATGCATCTGTTTTCACGTGAGAGAAATTATGTCTAAACAAAATACCTTGAAAATTCAAACTCTGCAGCCATAATACATTTCAAGTTAACAACCTGATAAATAAAATGCTAAAATACAATATCCCAAGGCCATGCTACATAAACTGAAGAAGCACAATCCTGCAGACAAGAACCCTCCCTGCACGGACCCACCCTTTGTTTTCAAAGCCTAACACACACTGAGTGCGCACTGAGCATACACAGATTCTCACCCAAGGACGTATTTCGATGTGAAAAAGTCACACAGTTATTAATACTTTCATGTTGAGAATGCTGTAGCTCAAGAGATACAGCTGATGCTTCATCTCATGAGAAACAAGTATTCTTTTACAAAAGCTTATAAATGGTTTGATGTTTTCCCCGAGACAACAAGCAGTCATTTCCTGGTACATGAGATTTCCATGAAAAAAGTCTGAATGTCACCCAGCGTGAATAACACATTTAACGCATTTCAAGAACTTTCTGTTAACTCAAGATCATGCTTGAAATACAAAGAAGTGACATTTCATATATTAAAACAACCCCAAACTAACACAACTAACCATGCATAGCCCCCAAGGAATTCAGAACCATTGCACCAAACAACATATCTAACAAACCTAGGGGTGAGCACGCTGCTGTGGGTCAAACCTACCAGGAGTGACCGTATTGTCTATAACACCACACACACATCCCCAGCCAAAGACAAACCTGTAAACAGTGATTCTCTTTCAAAGACTAAATATTCAGCAGGTTTCCACTGGAGAAAGGAAAAAAAAAAGGAAAAAAAAAAAAAAAAAACCCCAGAAAAAAACCAAAACCCCCTTACCCCCCTTAATTTAAAAATTACATAAGCTTTAGCTTCACCTTCACTTGCTCCTTCTCGGAAGAGAGAAGAAAACCCCAATTAAAATCAGACTCTCCAGTTCTGCTGCAGTTCCCCAGCAGACAGACTCAGCCCTGCCCTGCGAGAAGATGCCAAGGCGGAGGTGCTGGG
>JANRGW010032587.1:0-39880 GCA_024733675.1 Psilopsiagon aymara
CCCATGATCATCCTCGTGGCCCTCCTCTGGACTTGTTCCAACAGTTGCATGTCCTTTTTATGTTGAGGACACCAGATCTGCACACAATACTTGAAGTGAGGTCTCATGAGAGCAGAGTAGAGGGGCAGGATCACCTCCCTCGACCTGCTGGACACACTTCTTTTGATGCAGCCCAGGATATGGTTGGCTTTCTGGGCTGCAAGCACACACTGCCAGCTCATGTTCATTTTTCCATCAACCAACACCCCCAAGTTCTTCTCCACAGGGCTGCTCCTAATCTCTTCTCTGTCCAACCTGTGTGTAGGGATTTCTCAGACCCAGCTGTAGGACCTTGCACTTGTCATGGTTAAACTTCATCAGGTTGGCATCAGCCCACCTCACAAGCGGGTCAAGGTCCTTCTGGATGGCATTCCTTCCCTCCAGCATATCGACGGAACCACCCAGTTTAATGTCATCATCAAACTTGCTGAGGGCACACTCAATCCCACTGTCCATGTCACCAGCAAAGATGTTGAACAAGACCGGTCCAAACACTGATCCCTGAGGAATACTACTTGTTACTGGCCTCCAACTGGACATTGAGCCATTGAGCACAACCCTTTGCATGCGGCCATCCAGCCAGTTCTTTATCCACTGAGTGATCCACCTATCAAACTGATGTCTCTCCAACTTAGAGATAAAGATGTCATGTGAGACAATGTTGAACGCTTTGCACAAGTCCAGGTAGATGGCATCGACTGTTCTACCCCTGTCCATCAATTCCGTAGCCCCCAAAGTTTTGGATTAGAGATGTAGTCTGCCCTGCTCTAAGGATTTAGAAATGCGCATAATTTTCCAGATTAATTGACTCCTTAACGTGTTGTAAGCATTCCTTAGGTAGCAGGTGTAGGAGACCAATGTGAAAAAGGACTGGTCCTTTTGCAAATATGTTCCAAGTGCTAGAAACTGTGACCAAACAGCATAACTTTCACTTAAAGAAATATATTCAGCATCTCTAGAAAACCACTGAATATCACATGAAAACATCAAATTGTGTTGGCTATAGAGTGAACAGAGATCCAAATGAAATAATCTAAAGCTTAACTGCCTACAAATTCTTAATTGGGTATGTCCTACAATGTAAAAATAAAAAAATAAAAAAACCCTCTGAATATTTTAAAAAAATAATATAGAGATAATCACACAAACAGTTCAGGCTATGGCAATAAACTAATGCAATTTTGTTTAAATGGAGCATGATTTTATCAATGACAGTTAAATCTTTGGAAAAATGATAAAATATGCACTAATTCAATGGCCTTAGTAGGTTCCTTTTAGTATGTTTTACAGGAAAATTCTTTGAAGAATAACAACCTGCAGAAACTGAAAGAATGGATATTAACACGGATGATTGCTGAAAAGTTGCTGATGAATAGCTAATGAATTAGAAAAAAAAAATAGAAACAATGTGGCTTAACACTTTAACACCATCACATACTCCTACTGATGGAGATGTTCCACATTGTTTAATTAAAATGATTCCTGCTAATTACAATCCTTTATTATTTTTGTAGCTATAGATAACAGAGAAGAACAATTCCTTCAAATCCCATGGGTATTTTTAAGTTGCTTAGCTTTGCTTTTGCTACTTCTGTTTGTTCATTTCACCTTAGTATCATACCTGGGAAGATAAAGTTCTATCTTTGTCAACTTTGTCTTCAGTATTTGTCATTCAAATGGATGTTTAATATCAGGCTTCAATGCTTACAGACCTTTCTCATGACTCAGAATTAGATGTCTTACAACATGAATATACAGTTACGAGTACAATGCTTTGGGTCAAGTATATTAGTGTCTTTATAGTCTCCTGTATCATCTTCTAACTTCTACTGAAATATTAAAGTATTTAATTAAAAAATTGTAGGCAAAAAAGTAAACCATCTATTGAAGCTAAACTATTTATCTAGCTATTACACTGAGCCCTAAGTCTGTAGGAAGACTGAGCAGTAGTGCTGCAAGTAGAAAACAGACTTATTTGTCTACATGAGGTCCCAACCCCTACATAGTAAGCACTGGACATTTGAGTAAACAATGCAAACTTCTTCACCGATGTCCTCAGTTCAGCAGTAGCAGTCATTTTTCTTCTTCTTAGTAGCTGATGCAGTGCTGTGTTTTTGACTTTCAGCCTGGGAACAGTACTGATAACACCGATGTTTTCAGTTGCTGCTCAATAATGTTTAGTCTGACCAAGGACTTTCTGAGTCTCCTGTTCTGCCAGGGAGGAGAGGAAGCCGGAAGGGAGAAGAGACAAGACACCTGACCCAAACTAGCCAAAGAGGTATTCCATAACACAGCACAAAATGCCCATTATATAAACGGAGCAGTTGCCCAGAAGGGCAAGATCACTGCTCGGTTGGGCTATGTATCGGTTGGCAGGTGGTGAGCAATTGTATTCTCTTCCCTTGTTATTTCACTTATCATTATTATTACTGGTGGTAGCAGCAGTGATTTGTGTTATACCTTAGACTGTTCTTATCTCAATCTGTGGGAGTTACATTCTTCTCCTCTCCATTCCCCTGGGACTGGGGTGGGGAGGAAAGGGGGGGAGTGAGCAAGCGAACTGTGTGGCTGATATACAGCTGGGCTTAAACCAGGACAGCTGAAAAAAGAGGGAGGAAACTAAAAACCTGCACTAATTATCATGAAGTGAATACTTCATACCCAATCACAGAAAGGGCAATGAAAAAGGTTTAAAAAAAGGAATGCAAAATGAAATCATTCTGATTACATGCGCAGCCTATTCTGAGCAGAATGTTTTTGCCAGATTGTAAGGCTGCATTTTCTTTTATGTGCTGTTCATAAAAGCAGAGCAGCCTCTTCTTTGCCACTATAATTGCTCTGTCTTATGCATGACCGTATCTCTGGACTTGCCTTCCGCAACCTCGACAGCATCTGTATACACTCTCACCCTCATCTGAAAAAAATAAATCTCATCTAGATATGTCTGTAGGCTAGTCATAAAGCACCTGCGTAGATACCCTACTTGATCTGTAATAGCTATTCTTACATGCTAGTGGGATTCTGGTCTTGAGAGCCGAGCACAAATTCATGTAAGCTTCAGTTTGGCTACGTTTTGCAGTCTGTACTGCATTCCTTTTTGCCACAGCCAAATCAATACTGATATCTAAAGTAGGCTTTTGTCCTGGGTTCAGCAGTAGCAGTCATTTTTCTCCTTCTTCGTAGATGGTGCAGGGCTGTGTTTTTGACTTTCAGCCTGGGAACAGTGCTGACAACACTGATGTTTTTAGTTGCTGCTTAGAAGCATCTAGTCTGACCAAGGACTTTATGAGTCTTCTGTTCTGCCAGGGAGGAGGGGAAGGTGGGAGGAAGCAGTGACAGGACACCTGACCCAAACTAGCCAAAGAGGTATTCCATACTACAGCACAAAATGCCCACTATATAAACTAGACCACTGCTGCGTTGGGCTGGTATTGATCAGCAGGTGGTGAGCAGATGCATTCTCTTCCCTTGTTACTTCACTTATCATTATTATTATTGGTGGTAGCAGTACTGGTTTGGGTTATACCTTAGTTACTGGTCTGTTCTTATTTCAACCAGTGGGAGTTACATTCTTTCTATTCTCCTCCCCATCCCCCCCCGGAGTGGGGGGAGGAAGGGGAGTAGTGAGCTAAGGACAGTGTAGCTTATAAACAGCTGGGCTTAAACCGCAAAACTTTGCAATTTATCTGAGTCAGTTTTATACTAACTCTAGTCACTGCCCTCAGAATTGATGTACCCTCATTTAGCGCCTACATATGCAGTCAAAGCACGATTTACATGTTCTTCTACTAGGCCAAATAAATTATATGTTTTCTCTTATAATCGCTATTAGTTCTTCCCATTTGGCTTCCCTATTTCTGTATTGCCTACTTTATTCTACAGAACACTTCCAGTCCATTAGTGCTGTAAAGGTATCAAGAGCCTTTGTTTCCATAATTACTTCCCAGTACTTAAGAAGATGCTTGACATTACATTTAGAATCCTTACTAGAACATCTTGATCCCTAAAAAAAAATTTGGAGTCTTTCATTCTTTCTTCCCATCTTTACTCCTGGGACAATAACTATTGGATTTGGATGAAAAGCTGGTGAGAAAAATGCACTGGATCCATCTTCAGATAACTGAGTGTCATGGGTTCAGCAGTAGCAATCATTTTTTTCTCCTCCTTGGTAGCTAGTGCAGCACTGACTTTTTGACTTTCAGCCTGGGAACAGCACTGATAACACCCATGGTTTTAGTTATAGCTTAGTGATGTTTCATCTGGCCAAGGACTTTCTGAGCCTCATGCTCTGACAGGAACGAAAGAAAGCTGGGAGGAAGCAGTGACAGGGCACCTGACCCAAACTGACCAAAGAGGTATTCCATCCCACAGCACATCATGCCTGGGATGCAGAAATGGAGGGCAGAGGCCTGGAAGGAGGTGGCGGGTTGATGGCTTGATCGTCCTGGGTATATGTGGTGAGCTGGTGTATTCTCTTCTCATGTATTTCTCTCGCTATTATTATTATTGGTGGTAGCAGTAGCGGTTTGTGTTATACCTTAGTTACTAAACTGTTCTTATCTCAACCTGTGGGAGTTGCATTCTTTTGATTCTACCTCCCATCCCTCCAGGAGCAGCGGGAAAAAAAAAAGGGAAGTGAGTGAACCAGCTGCTTGGCTGATTTACGGCTTAAACCACGACCCTGAGGAAAATGGAAAAGAATAGGATCAGTCAAGAGAATAGAAGCACATACAGGTTGCCTTGACCTCTCTATATACAACTAGGAGAACCGCTACATAAGGAAATAAAGAAGTATATTAAGTTATTTAATTTAGTGTATTCAACTGCTCCTGTGCTAGCTGTTCTAGAATGGGGCAAGACAAAAAAAAAAAAAAGAAGCATAATCTTTCCTGAAAAGTCTGTAATAGTATAGCAAACATAATTTCCTGAATAGTGCTGAAAATTTTTATTTCTAAAAGTAATGCTTATTTGTCTTTTCAGGATGAGTTCACTGTGACATTCAAATGCAAAAAAACTGTAAAGGGGCAAGAAAGGAGGTGGGTTGTAACATATAACACTGTAATTCAGTTTGTTAGGTGATTTAAGTATGTGCAAGATAAAATAAACACGTTTAACAAAATATACTGGGAAATTATATTACAGAACCATCATTTTCACCATGACACAAAAAAAATATGGCAAGAATTATAAAGTAACCAAGGTAAGAACCCTAAATAAGTATATAGATAAGTTACTATATAGGGGAGTCAACTTGGATAAAGTTTACATTTCTGAATGTCTTTCAAGTATCTAAATTTCTTCAAATATCTCCAAGGGAACAAGTAAATTCTATAAAGTTTATTTGGAGCATGTTTCTGTAGAAAGTTTGTTTTTCAAGGAAGTAGAGTATGTCTCACAAATACTCCAGCTTTTCCAAACTTAATACAGAACACAAGGACAATAAGTAAAAGGAGAAACACGTGGAAATATGCTTTGAAACAGAACCACTTCTGTAGCTGTATAATCTTTAGCAGACTGTATTCGTTGGATTCAGCCCTTAGGAAATACAGTAGCTCATTTAAAGGTTGTGTTACACATAAACATTGCCTGTGTTTGCAGTGATCCCTTTATGTCTATTATCCTTTTTTTTTCCCAATTCAGAAATTCCTGATAATTTGTGACCACAGAAACACGTTTTATGGAGCAATGGGAGAGAGTAGAAGTGGTATTAAAATCAGGTCCTGCACGTGGGTAGTGATGGCATGAAAGTAAAGTATAAGCAGAAAATAGAATTTATAAAGATGCAATGAACTTGCTATTCTCCTTAATACCACAGAATCGTTCATGTAAGCATATGATAACTTAAGGCTCTAGTAAAGAAGGATGAAACCCCTCTGGTATTTAAGCAGGAAAGGCCCAGGAGGTCAGCATTGGCTGGTTTCTCTGCAGAAGTAAATAACTGAGTAAATGAAATAAATTTAAATAAAATGGTGAAGGAATAGATAAAAATAGTGTAAGATACCTCCAAAACGTCTTTTTTGGATCTTTGCTTTACTGCTACTTCTAGGTTGCTTAATGTGCCGTATTTGAACATTAAGAGGTTGTTGTGCACAACTGGTATAATATGAAAAGTATACTTGTACCTAATCTGGGTTTTTTTTCTGAAATAATGGAAATGCAAACAATAGTAAAATGAGATAGCCAGGAAAAATAAATAGCTAATTAAAGGCTCCAAAAATTTAAAATACAATGTATCTGAATTACAATGTAGATTTTCACATTTTACAAAGAGCTGTCTTGGAAATCTGTCTATTAAAATATTATCAGGAGATTAGACTGTCAGAGCTAGAGAGGAACAGAACATATGAACACACAAAATTACAGGCTTGCAATTTATAAGTAATTTAATGCAATTATATTTTAGTTTTCCAGGGAAGCTTAAAAAATGTTTGAGCATGCCAAAAATGATTGTAGAGGTACATCTTTCTTTAATGGAGACCTTGAGGTCTTGAAATTGTATTCTCTTGTCTTCAACATGGGCGATATAATTTATTATTTAAAAATATAAGATAATAAAAAAACTCTTGTCTAATATTCACAGAATACTCCATTTGAGCACACATGCCTGCGTATCTGTGCAGGTACACAGTGTGCTGACCTTTCATTCCCATATATTGAATTCATCACAGGTGATTTCCAATACATGAATTTATTGGTAAAATTATTAATAGCCTGACATTTACAGATGAGTAAATCTGAGAATCTCCTTTGATACATACACTGTAGCTAACACAAATTACACAGCTAAATAATTCAACTAATGGTTTATTGAGCAATAGAAAGGAAACATGAAAAAACACATTATGTTACCTGGTACTCACTGTTGGCCAGTCTCATGAATAACCAAACTAGCATATCGACCAAATAATTAACAGCAAAATCTGACCTTTTTCACTTCATTATAGATCATGGTTTTTTATATAAATATATTGCAAGTTCTTTTAATGTTAGACCATGATCCTTGGAAAATTCCACATTTGGTTTTAGGGAAATATGGTTTCTCTTCTCATCAAGATAATGACACATGATACTGCATCCAATCAAATACTAATCAAGTATCTAAGCAAATATTAAGAACCTTTGCTAATAAAGTGAATTTACTATTTATACTGGCAATATGTATTATTACAACCTATTTCTATTGTTGTAAGACTTTGTCTTTAGTAAGCTGGAAATGGCCTGGGGTGGTATGCTTCCCCCCTCCTCCAGCTAAAACCATAACCTCTAGTAGGCGTTGTGATGTTGCATCCAGCTTACTCTGGTCTTTGGGGGATGGATGGTATCCCAGGGCTGCCTGGAACTATGACACAGACATCTTGTTGGCATGCAAACATCTTGCTTTATAAAATAGTGGACAGTACAGGGCCCACTGAGCCCTTCTGCATGGCAGCAAGCTGTAAGCCAGGATTTCCCCTTGACCTGGGACACCTCTCAAGGTTACTTCTTGAGACTGAAAGATTCCTTGCTGCAACAGATCCTCAGTGATTAATTGCATGCTAAACATAGGAGAATCCTGTGAATGGAAGAGTTGTTCTTGCCTGAGTGGAACTGAACTCATCATGGAAAAATAACTTCCAGATTGCACAGAGGAATGGCAGATGACAGGCAGAGGGGGTGGGATATTACAGAGAGAAGAGAAATTTCTGCACGGCACAGCAAGCTAACAGCAGGGAAAACAATCTATCGATCAGAGGGACTGTTTATAGTCTGCTGCAACTTCTAAAATCACTGAGCTATCAGAAATCGAGCCTGAAAGGAAGTAGCTGTCCTGCAGGCAAGTAACTTCTGTTAGTATTTATGCACATTTCGTTTAACAGCTTCTTATTGCCACTGATAGCAAATGCCTGTGATCTTCAAAATTACTGGTCGGAAAATTGAGAATGGGATCAGCACAGCATAAGATAGACAGCCAGGAAGCTCTGAGGAAGCCCTGCCAGAATTTGGAGATGGGACAAGGACTATTTCTGTCATATCTTGCTCAAGACCCAAATTTTGATGATGATGATGATATATTCTGCAATACTTACATGGTTTTCTTTAAAGTTGTCCTTAGAGTATTAATACCAGATACATGTGGAAACTAATAAGAAGCAGATTTGCAAAAGTGAATTATATTGATTTGATCTTCTTATAGTATAAGGAAAAAGTCTATATTTTTCCACGAATTTGAGCATTCACTGGGCAGTATATGAGCTGATAACTTTTCTGGACAATTTATATTGAGTGAAAAACATGAATGTGGAAGCAGTAAAGTGACTTTCTGTCTCTGTATCTGCATCTATAAGGGAAAAAGAGAAGAGAAAGATAAGAGGGCATTTTATGATACATTGTTTTACATGTAAAGTTATTTCATTACCAATGGGAACTAAAAAACAGAGCTCTTGCCCATGGGTTTACATAGCTGACCTAGTGGAAAGGCTTTATAATTATGAATTTAGGAAGCTTTCTTTATATATTCATATAGAAGTTAACTAGAGGTCATGCCTACTGGGTGCAGGTAAAACTTTTCGTACTATTCCATCATTCATTATGTATATTCCACACTTTTAGGCATGAACAAGTTTAGAGAACTTTGAACTTTGGGTTTTTTTGATAATTTTAAAATATATTTTCAAGATCTTTATCTCACTCATGTCATATGTACAGGAACCTGGATTGCTTCACTGGCGTTAAACACTGGCCTTTTTTTCCATCTTGATTTTTGCTGTATTGAATTCCATTGGGTTCTATGAGTTTTTTATTTCTTCAGTAGAGGGAAGTGTCCACTAGTACTTAGCTGATTTTACATGTAGAAATATATGTACCTACTTTAATCACCTATCAATTTCCTTTTTAATAACATAAATAGTTGGTTTTTTTTTTTTTTAAAGGCACTTACTGTAAAACATTATCTACAGCCTTTTAAAAAAACTGTTTAACTAATTTCTTTCCAATACCCTCTACAGAACTTCAGAAATAGGTGTATTTTATTAACCATATTCATACCTGCCCGGATGAAACTTTTCCTACCTTTTCTATCCACAAAATGAAGAATCATAGTAGCACTCTTGCAAAAGAGTGTAAGTTCATGGTGAAATGCTTATGGACCACAATCATTAGAATGTCTTTAGACCAAGGGTGCTTTTAGGATTCGTACCCATCCCAAAGCATGGCATTACCCCTTATTTCTAGATGCTTAATTATATGCTGTATTAAAATGAAACCTTTTCCCAACATGATGCAGATTTCTCTGTAAAAGTCTCCTGCCTTTGAAATTGGTGGCATTACAGAAATTATATTAAGACTAAGGATTTGCATCAAAAGGTAATCATTTAAATGTAGTTGTATAATGCAGCTCTGGGTTTGACAGACTAACTAATAAAATTAAAATAAACTATTTATATCAAGATATAATGTCAGAAAATACATTTGGACTATTTATTATCAAATACTGTGTTTTGAGCCTCGTTCCCTATTTTAGCTACAATAAATCTCATGTGCTTTAGAACTTTCAAATCATGAGCAATATTTCCTTCTGAACCACTCCTCCAGTATTATGGAACTTTTACAATTTCCTATGATAGCATCTAAATTATCTCAGATTTCATCCTATTTCCTCTGAAATTTGTTAGTGTTCAGTTTTAGTAAAAAAGTAGACACAGAGAAGATCTGCATGTGGAATTCAGTTTTACATAAAACAAAACTTACTGACTTTGCAGATGTCTACTTCTGCTCAGTCTGTCTTTCCAGAAGCAATAAATTCAAGTTAATGGTAGTGGAGTTGCCTTTGGATGCAACTGTACAAGTTAGCATAGCAATATATGCTATTGCGTTTAGTAGAAGTGACTGTTTTTCATATAGAATTATTTTTGTGTACTGAATATAACCTCTTCCTATTGCTTAGCTACAGTAATTAACATTTTATTTATCTCCGTGAAAGTTCTTGAAAGATGTGATGCATATCCAAAACCTATGTATCAAACGGCTTTTACACAAGAGGTAATGCATCTCCTATCCATAATAGCCTGTACAGTCTATCTGTGTATGATGTTGTGAATTTAATTGTGTTTTGAATATTTAAGGATTTTGCTTTAGATAAGCTGAGTCACACACAAATAGTCACAAATGCACATATTGAAGGGGGGCAGTAAATTCCCGTGGTTGGAACCTGCTGTCTCTTTGTGAGATTAGTTTTCAAGCTGATCAGTCCCACGGTTTGGGAGTGCTAATGCTGGCATACAGAGAGCATCAGAGGGAACACATCAAGAACCATCTGGGCTTATCTGTAGGTAGTAAGAAAATCATTGGTGGAAGTACCTCATGTTTTAGTTAAACCTCAGCTAGGATTTTGATAGTTAAAAAAGTCATGATTATCTCCTCCAAATTCACATCTAACATGTGCTGTGTTGACCTTAGCCAGCTCCCAGATGTCTACTAGCTGCTCTTTCACTACCCCTCCTTAGCAGGAATGATGTGGGCTAGGAAATAAGATGGAGAGGCATATGGGTTGTGATGAAGACAGTAAGATCACTAATCAATTATTGTTACTAGCAAAACTGACTCAATTTGGGGAAAGGTAATTTAATTTTTTGCTGATTAAAAATAGAATAGGATGGTGAGAAACAAAGAGAAGGTTAAGACCAGTTTCTTCCCATATTCAACTTTTCTCCTTCCCAACTGCTCTGCCTCCTCATCACCAAGCAGCACAGGGGGATGGGCAATAGGGGGGTTGCAGTCAGTCCGTGACAGCTCGTCTCTGCAGCTCCACACTCTTCCCTCGCTCCAGTGTGGGTCCTTGCCACAGACTGCAGCCCTTCAAGGTAAACTTGCTCCAGTGTGCGCTCTCCATGGGCTACAGATTCCTTCAAGAGCATATCTACCTACTGCAGGATGGTCTTCTCCAGAGTCTGCAGAGGAGTCCCTGCAGGGATGCCTGGGGAAACTCCTACCCTTCCTTCTCCTCTCACTCTGGCGTCAGCAGGGCTGTTTCTCACCCTTTATTCCCTGTTGCTTAGTGCCTGGGCAGTGTTTTTCTTTTTACATCATTGATCATGGGGGGTCTAGTATTTAATGAAAAAGTTTGATTGTCTACCTCAGGCTGCAAGATTTATCATGATGATGCAGGTATTTTTTTTTTTTTTTTTCTTTTTTCCCATCTATTACTGCATTGGATTTGCGTGGCAAGGTTTTGGTAGCAGGGAGGCTACAGGGATGGCTTCTGAAAGAAGCTACTATAAACTTCCTGCGTATCTGACAGAGCCAATGCCAGCTGGTTCCAAGATGGACTTGCTGCTGGCCAACTCTGAGCCCATTAGTGATGGTGGTAATGCCCCTGGGACAACATAGACAAAGAGGGGGAAAAGAAAAAAAAAAAAAGTGCTACATAGCAGGCAACAGCATACAGTTGAGTTCATTGGCTGTTTTCCCTTAAAATCAAATCCCCTTGAGGTACACATTGGACTTCTCCATCTTCCCACATTACCCACCAAGTATATCCAGGTCCCTGAGCAAAAGCAATACCATGAGTGGGTTTGCCTTTACCTGAAGCAGGAATAACTCAGACTGTCTTCCTCAGCAAATTCTTTATGTGCACCACAGGAACTTTGTCCCCTTCTACAGTATGTGAAAGTTCTGACTGGGCTGGGCCAGCCCTGCTGGGAGATCCTCTGGTGTTGACCAACCAGGTGGCTTTTGGTAAATGCATATCCCAATGTTTGAAAGTCCCACCACCCATTGCTCTCAGTGTAGTTCTTAACAGCCCATTGTACCGTTTGATTTTCCCAGTGTGGTCACCACCTCCATACTTTGTGAGGTATATAATAGAAATGTTTAGCAATTACACTTCTTTTTTCCCCTTCTTGGGTGGCCAACCTGTGAAGGAGATATTCCCTTATGTTCTCACCCCCCCACCAGACCTTTTACATCAAAAAATGACTGCTACTGCAGAACTCAGGACAATAATCTTTCATTGTTCTTATCTCTACCCACAAGCATTTAATTGCATTTTCTCTCCCCTGTGCCCAGCTGAGGAGTGGAGTAATAAAGCAGTTTTGGGGGGGACCTGGCACCTAGTCCTGGTCAATCCACAACTGCAGATGATTAACTAAGTCAAGGGCTCTACCTGGCCTAATTTGACACTACAGGTTTTTCTGAAATTTTTGTATTCTAAGAAACAGTAACTTTGCTTTGATGTAAATCTGTTCTATTTTTTGACTTTTCTTTCACAAAAGTGATGAGTGTATTTATAGCCTGTGCTGCTGCTCAGCATCTGTCCCCAAACAGTCCTTGCTCAAGACCTGTCACACAGGTTGCTTAAGAGATTAATTTCTCCATCTAATAGCAGTATCATTTGCAAGATGCTTCAGTGGGACAAGGTAAAATGCAATTTATTTATTTATTTGCATTTTATTATATATATATTTCATATGCTACAAAATTATTCCTGTTTCAGTGTCAGAAAATTTAAATCAAAGAATAATTACAATGTATCCTTATCCTTTCCTATCAGACCTACCCAAAGCATATCCCATAGATGCTTTCTTGTTATAAGCAGTCTTTGCTTTTTTTTTTCCTACATAGTATCTGCCCTGGCTTAAGTCCAGCTGTAACTCAGAACCATGCAGCCGCTATCCCTCCCTTCCTCTCCCCAGCTCCTGGAGGGATGGGGAGGAGAGTTGAAAAAATATAACTCCCACAGATTGAGATGAGCACGGTCCAGCAAGTAAGGTATAACAAATCACTACTGCTACCACCAACAATAGTAATGATAACGGAAATAACCAAGGAAGAGAATACAACCACTCACCCCCCACAGACCAATACCCAACCTGACCCCAGCAGCGATCTAGCCCTTCTGGGTAACTGCCCCCACTTTATATAGTGGGCATGACGTGCTGTGGTATGGAATACCTCTTTGGCTAGTTTGGGTCAGGTGTTTTGTCTCTGCTTTGTCCCAAATTTTCTTCCTCCCTGGCAGAACAGGAGACTCAGAAAGTCCTTGGTCAGGCTAAACATTACTGAGCAGCAACTGGAAACATTGGTGTTACCAGCACTGCTCCCAGGCTGAAAGTCAAAACCACAGCATTGCACCAGCTACTAAGAAGGAGGAAAATGACTGCTACTGCTGAACCCAGGACAGTATTATAAATGCCATATATATAACACTTTTATACTCAATTACAAATCAGCCTGATTGTAGAAACAAGCTCTAATCTCTGCCTTTAATTTCACTTAAATAAAACTGTACACACCAGCAGCCAGACAGCTTCATTTGCCTAATGCACAGAGTAAACAATCACAGAGTTACATCAGAATTCGGGTCTTGTGGTCCCAGTCCTCAGAAGCTATTTTACTAAGAAATAATAGTCATTAATGTGAAACATAAGCACAAAGTGCTTGCTGTGTGGGTGGGATATAAATCAAGATTTTGTGTGTTTTGGTGAAATATTTACATTAATATCAATCTTGTGGCACTCACATTTATTTAAATGTTTTGAAATATTCACTCATAAATAACTGTCTTGAGTATGCATGCAATCTCAAATATCGCTTTTGAGGTAAAAATAATAAAGAGTTATGGAAATCTATTTTCACTTTGAGAAGACACCCTGTTAATACACAGATATGTTAAACATAATGCCAGTTGTGAGGTAAGTGAAGAACTCTGGACTGAAGAATGAGGGACTGCTACCATCATAGGGTTTTGTCATACTACTAATATTTTTTTTCAAGAACATATGTCATTAAGCTTTGAGAAAGAGAAACCGTCATGCTTTTTATCTGTCTATATAATAAGGCAGCTTCATTAATGCTATACCTAAGAGAAGATTGCTGAAGAGGAAAGAAAGGTAGATTTGGTATTTTCCACATGTAAGTCAAATATCAGAACATTTTACTTGTGGCATTCAAGTATTATTTTATCAGAATTAATGCAAAAAGTGCAGTTCTAGTATTCTAAATATGAATCATTCTGTTTCATCACTTCAGTTGTTTTTTAAACTTGCCTAATTCTAAAGATTTGAGGCTAGTGATTAAAAGACCAGCCAAATAATTCAAACTGTTTTGCAAATATTGTGCAATGAAATGCAGCAGTTAAAATTATATGTACTATAATTGTGCATTATGTTTTATTTGGCATATTTTACAGTAAGATATAATTCTTGCTCAGTGTTTGATCTGAAGAACGGATGTTCTGCCAATCATTTGCAAGCCAATAAATTTTAGTTCCATTCAAACACAGAAAATAGTTGAGCTATTGATAAATGTCATCAGCGTATGAACATGCTTTACACAACTGTGCATATGGCAACAGAATTGCTGGATATCAAAGGCAAAACAGAACTATTGCGGAGTATATGGCAGAACCTAAACCCAGTAAACCTCACTGCTTATAGAGATTTATTCCAAACATAAAACTTTAACCATATTTCCTGCAATACTTCTTGGATTTCAGTCCTTTCAGATATGGACATTCTGGCTGTCAAGACAATGTGTTCTGACTTACTATCTGAAATTCTGTAGGATTTAGACCTGTCTGGTTTAAGTAGAAATCAAGAAACCACTCAAGACTTTTCCTGACTTTCATGTCAGATTTCAGAGTGTGGCTGTGTTCTTTTGGCTATTCTAATGTGAGATTTGAGAGGCAGCTATTTCTCTGTCAAGTATAAAAAAATATTTCTGAGATAGAAGTGGAAAAGCTGTGACTGAATCTCTTAAAAGAATAATTCTTTGGTGACAGTGGAATAGGAACCCTGTTGGAAGAGCAGATTCTCATGCGCTGATACAATTATGTTATGCTCAGCCCCCTAAGAAGGAATCACTTTACCTTAAAATACAAACTAATTTCATTAATAAATAATCCAATTTGTATCTCCTCATGACAAAATTTTTATTCTGGATGTAACAAGGCTTTTTTTTTTTTTTTTTAAATAATTTGTTCTTATGCACCAGGTGCCCTTGTATGGTGCTTTAAGCCCAGCTAGTAACTCAGAACCATACAGCCGCTTGCTCACTCTCCCTTTCCTTCCCTTCCTCCCCCTTCTGAGAGGGATGGGGGGGAAGAAACAAAAGAATATAAATCCCATGGGTTGAAATACGAACAGTCCAGTAACTAAAGTATAATAAAAAACTACTACTCCAACTACCAAGAATAATAATGATAAAGGAAATAACAAGGGAAGAGAATATAAAGCAAAAAAGGAAATGGGAAACAAATCCAAACACAAGCGATGCACAGTACAATTGCTCACCACCCACCTACCAATACCCAGTCTGGCCTGAGCAGTGATCTAGGCCTTCTGGGTGACTTCCCTCAGTTAATATACTGGCCATGTCGTGCTGTGCTATGGAATAACCATTTGGCTAGTTTGGGTCAGATCTTCTGTCTGTGCTCCCTCCCAGCTTCCCGTTCCCCTCCTCACTTGCAGACCATGAGAGACTGAAAACTTCTTGATCAGAGTAAGCATTACTTAGCAGCAACTAAAACACTGGTATGTTATCAGCATTGTTCCCACACTAAAGCCAACAGCACTGCACCAACTAGTAGGAAGAAAAAACCAAACTGTTACAGCTGAACCCAGTGCACCTTGAAATAGAAAAGTTAGGGTTGGAAAGGACCTTAAGATCACCAAATTCCAACTCCCCTGCCATGGACAGGGACACCTCCCACTAAACCATATCACCCAAGGCTCTGTCCAACCTGACCCTGAACAACACCAGTGATGGAGCATTCACAACTTCCCTGGGCAACCCATTCCAGTGCCTCACCACCCTTTCACTAAAGAATTTCTTCCTCATATCCAATCTGAACTTCCCCTGTTTAAGTTTGAACTCATTACTCCTTGTCCTATCACTACAGTCCCTAATGAAGAGTCGCTCCCCAGCATCCCTATAGGCCCCCTTCAGGTATTGGAAGTCTGCTACAAGGTCTCCACTCAGCCTTGTCTTCTCCAGGATGAACAGCCCCAACTTTCTCATCCTATCTTCATACGGGAGGTGCTCCAGTCCACTCATCATCCTCATGGCCCTCCTCTGGACTTGTTCCAGCAGTTGCATGTCTTTTTATGTTGAGGGCACCAGAACCGCACACAATACTCCATGTGAGGTCTCACAAGAGCAGAGTAGAGGGGCAGGATCACCTCCTTTGACCTGCTGGTCATGCTCCTTTTGATGCATCCCAGGACATGGTTGGCTTTCTGGGCTGCAAGCGCACACTGCAGCAGGCTCATGTTCATTTTCTCATCAACCAACACCCCCAAGTTCTTCTCCACAGGGCTGCTCTCAATCTCTTCTCTGCCCAAACTGTAGCTGTGCCAGGGATTCCTCAGACCCAGGTGTAGGACCTTGCACGTGGCATAGTTAAACTTCATCAGGTTGGCATCAGCCCACTTCACAAGCATGACAAGGTCCCTCTGGATGGCATTCCTTCCCTCCAGCATATCGACCGAACCACACAGCTTGGTGTCAACAGCAAACTTGATGAGGGCGCACTCAATCCCACTGTCCATGTCAGCAACAAAGATGTTGAACAAGACCGGTCCCAACACCGATCCCTGAGGGACACCACTCGTTACTGGCCTCCAGCTGGACATTGAGCCGTTGAGCACTACCCTTTGCGTGTGGCCATCCAGCCAGTTCTTTATCCACCGAGTGGTCTGCCTAAGAAATTGATGTCTCTCCAACTTAGAGACAAGGATGTCATGTGAGACAGTGTCAAATGCTTTGCAGAATTCCAGGTAGATGACATCGACTGCTCTACCCCTGTCCATCAGTTCCATATCTCTATCATAGAAGGCCACCAGATAGGTCAGTCAGGATTTCCCTTTAGTGAAGCCATGCTGGCTATCACCAACCACCTTCTTGTTCTTCATGTGCCTTAGCATGCCTTCCAGGAGAATCTGCTCCAAGATTTTACCAGACACAGAGGTGAGGCTGACTGGTCTGTAGTTCCCTGCCTCATCCATTTTCCCCTTCTTGAAAATGGGGTTTTATTTCCCTTTTTCCAGTCGTCGGGATCTTCACCTGACTGCCATGATTTTTCAAATATGATGGACAGTGGCTAAGCAACTTCATTTGCCAGGTATATTGATTAATCTCAGTGAGGGTGATAATAAAAATCCTAGCACCTTTTCTATCCCTTTTCTATAACTTAAGAAGAACAGGAAAAGCTGTGTCATCCAGTGAGACCAGTGTATCCTCCTGATGAAGAAATCAGGCAAAGGGGTCAGGAGACCTGCGTGGATGAGCAGGGAGCTCCTAATAATCTTAAACTCAATAGAGAAATTTTTGTGAGGTGGAAAAAGGGACAGGCCAAGTGGGAGGACTACAGGAACACTGTCAGGGTATGCAGGGATGTGACAAGAAAGGCCAGGGCCCACTTGTGCTGGCAAGTGCCAGGAGGATTACAAAATAAATTTTTTCTTTATCAGACCAAAGGAATTTGTAAGTGGAAAGTGGAGAAAAACAGAAAGCTGGATGGCAAAAAATAGCTGCATGAATGCCAATTTCAAAACTTACCTTTTACAACCTCTTATGAAAGAATGCCCCCCAAAACAATGGTGTTCACTGCATCCACTTAGTGCATTGGAAGTGCATTTTTAAAAGAGATAGATTGATTCATACACAGTAATCACAACCCACTTGTAAAGATGAGTAGCTAAACCAAATAAACCAAAAGCATATTAACACGAATAACATTCACCAATAATAATGTAAATATCTAGCAGGGGCTATATTAATTAATCTCAGTGAGGATGAAGATGAAAATCCTAGTGTGTTTTCTATCCTTTTTCTATAACAGGAAAAGCTTTCCACAGGAAAAGCTGTGTCATCCAGTGAGTGCATTTTAAGATTAATGAGAAACAAGCAAAACATATTGAGCTTGTAGCTGTACAGTGTTCTAATTTGTACACTTTTCTGTATAATGATCATATCTGACTCAATGTAGCTAAGTGAGAGAGAGCTCTTTCTCATGCTGCAATCTTGCTAAAAAAATATTTATTAGAATTTTTTTTTCCTCTTTTTAAATACCTGTAAGGAAAATGGTCTTGATTCCTCCACCAATCTGAATACTTTGCTTATTTCTCAGAAGTTACGTTCTGTCTCCCTTTACCTATTCTATAAGAGAAATATTCTTTCACTTCTGTGTTTTGTTAATGTAGTATTTACTCTAGGAATAAGGCAAATAGGACTTTTCCTGTACCTGGATATGTCACCCTACCAAATTTCTGCTACTACTTAGCTGTTGTCCCTTTCTAAGTATGGTGTTGTACCACAGGAATATGTTTAGTAGGTATGAGTTGGTTTTTTAAAGCTGTTTACATCTTTAGCTGCAATTTGGAAGATCAAATGTTTCGTATGTATGAAATAATTCAATCACTCCATAGTTGTTATCACAGTTGTGGACTTTTTGATCATTATGTTTATATATTTTATTGGGTTTCTAAAGATGAATGACACTTTTTAACAAGTAAAAGGTTGTAAGTTACATATTTTACTAGCTGTAAGAATTTCAGAAGTCAGTTGCATGCTCATGTTTTCTATAAAAATTGCTGTTATAATCTTTTCTTTATATGGGAATGGAACACTTTTTGGTTCCTTTTAATTAACAACTGATTCCCCATTAAACCAAGGCTTCAACAAAATGCTATCTTTTGGAGGCTAAAGTTATATTTTAAAATATATATGCGATTTGACTTCGACATGTACCCGGAGAAATGTCATAAATAGTCCTTTACAGAGACACAAGAGATGCACCATAAAGTTTCAAACAAGTTCACTGATCCAAATTTTGAATTCCTGTATCATACCTCTATTTTACTTTTTCTTGGTTGTTACATGGAGTTCTACTTAGCATTAGGAATGCGAATATTTTACTATCTGAAACTGCAATTGAGACCACTTAGCAAATTTACTTCCCAGATTGTGAGGGATGCATAGAAAGCAGGCATGTGTCTCTCTCATTTATGCCACTGTGCACAATGTAAAGTGAAATTAATCCTATTGTATGTTTTCTGTGCTATAAAAAATACAAAAATTCTAAAACTTTTTAATATACTCAGCTTTTGAACAAATGGGCTTATCTGATATTAGGAGTCATGTAAGAAAATCCATTCTGAAAAAAAAAATCGATCTGGAAAACAGAACAAGCCTAATTTCTCTTTAGCAGGTGGAAGTAAAAATCTCAAAATAATAAAAATTCCTATTTTCCTTCCTGGAAGAGACACAAGAAAACAAAGATCTAGGCTGCTGAACATCTCCTTCCTCTATCCATAAAGATTTCCTGAAAGGCACTCTCCATGCTGTTGAGTAAAATTTCTCTTTGACTATCCCTGGACATGTGACCAGAATTATTTATTTCTGCAATATTTTGGATAATGCATTATTCTGTTCATTTGCTTATAATATAGTCTCTCATTCTGTAGTGCCTGTCAGATTATGTGCCATTACTAATAGGCCAAAAGAAAGTGTAAAAGAGTACTGAAAAAACCAAATGTAAATACTTTCTTAGAATGTATATTTTTTTTTTTTTTTTTCTGAAATATCTTTTCATTTTGCAGAAATGTTCTTGTGTGGGATATATTTGCTCGGCAAATCCACCAAGAAGTGTTTTTCTGAACAAGTATTTCTATCACAAATTTCTTTTGATTGTTTGCAGCAATATTTCTCAGCAAATACAATGGAAGAATGTTATAGTTACAAATTCAAGTACAGCAGGTTTAGGGAAATCCAATTTCTGAGCTCTTAATGTATATCATAATTCAATAAAGTACCCACAAATTATTTCTTTTGTAATTCTGTCCTCATTGACTTGATACAATAGCCTTTCCCTTTGGTGTCTACAAATTCCACAGAATAACCAGGCAATTTTCCAGTGTGACATCTGGTGTCCTAAACTTGGCAGAGGCCACTTTTCATATCTCTCTCTTCTTCATCTAAATAGGATCTTATCAATATGAAGTGTAAAAACATTACTTGCTATGTTTCTTTTTTAGCACCCTGTTCCAGTCCACAGGAGGCCATGCTTTGTGGAGTAATTTAGCTTTACCTCTACATGTTACCCTGAGGTCAACTAACAAGATTCAAATAGGAGCATGTAGAGTCTGTCAATGTCTGAAGTCTTGTCTCCGCTACTTATCTCACTACCCACCTCTTAAATTATGGACACTAATTCAAGACATTTTAAATAAATAAGTGCATTTCTTAAGAAAAATGTATCTTTCAGTATTGCTGCAAAATACTACTCAAACAAGTTTTATAATAGAAAATACTACTTCAGCAAAATACTTTGTTTCATATTGTTTTCAACATGGGCAGCCAAAACATCTTCCTGTGTAACAGACATTCTCAAGACCCATAGAATAGTGTTTTTACATTAAACCTACATACATTCTCTATTAACTCTTAATATCTCTCAAACACAGCCTAAATTCAGGTTTTGTTCATGCAGTTTTATGCTTTGACACAGAATTTTCCAGATAATTTTCCATAGACAGAAAGCCTAGGTTCTTTACCCTGGCCTTACTGCTCCTTCATTTGCACTTCCTACTGGATGCATAGGTTGCAGGAGCAGAATATCTCTTGACCTCTGGGAGCTGATTGCTTTCTGACATACAACATGTGCCTGCACCTGGCTCATCTGATGATGTTTTTCTATGTACCTCAAAATATTCAGGAATCTCCAGCAGTACCTCATAACAAATGAGGTTGGTTGTCAGCAAAATATGAGCTTTGGCTCTTGGGTTCTCCAAAGCTCCTTTGGGGTTGACGACCCGTTCATGACAGAACAAGCAGCTGTCCCTAGCTGTTCATGACAATCATGATGCGTTTCAGCAAGACTGCCAACAGCATCTTTTGGAGAGTAGTGCCAAATAGTGTGTAGTGGCAAGGTCCTGGTAGGCTCAGAATCACAAAAGCTTGCCAGTGTGCACCCAGTACCACATACACATGCACACAGACACACACATATGCAGAAAATGCTGATTTTTCCCTGTGGCATGGGGCAAGGGATGAGAAATGGGGAAAAAAGAGGAAATGCTGTGAGCAGTGGCTGTCCCACAGGTAACAAGACACACTGCTCCCACAACCTCTGCGTCTATAAGCAACCTATACAACCTCTGGTAGAGACTGCAAATGAAATAGTAGTCCAGAGGCAGTGTTTCTGATTTAGTCTCAGGATTGCTAATATAGTTTTTATCTTTTTATTTTGTTTGTTTTCTCTGCAAAATGAAGGCATGGAAACACTGAATCAGTGGAAGGATGGGTCTGAGTCCACAGCATGACCAGAAATGTTTGTTGCGCTTTATGTTCCTCTACTTGTGCTCTTTCATATTCAGTCTCGCTGATTAGCCAATAGTACATAGCATTGGTACATATTAAAAGGTAGCATGTCTGGCTATGGTAGCCTCTGCTGCCTCCTGGGCAGAAGAACATGGGTGCAGAACTGGGCAGACAGCAGTCACACCCTTGAAAAGCCGCAGTGCAGCAGTGAGTGCTGAAATGGGTAGTTGTTGCCTTGGGCTGGACTTCATGCCTACAGTATGACACCTTCCCGTTCCCTAACCCCCAGTGCTGTGGCACAACATGCTGCTTGTCCAGACAGGGCTAACCCACGTGTCTGGGACCAGGCTACAAACCAGGCAGCAGCTGATGTGGGGCCCAGCCCACAGTTTTGACTCAGGAAGCACATATATGGCTCTTGATATCTGCTCAAATATGCTGGGATAGACAAAAAGCCACAGCATCAGTGGTTGCTCCTGTCTGTATGGGGACATCTCTCACCTGGAGGCAGTCATCATTTCAAAGCCCCTGTGCTGGCCATGGCACAGACATACAATGACGTGGCCACCACTGATTTGCTGCCCACTGTGACATGGCCACCACATCCCCCAGAGGGTTAGGAGAGGGTGGCATCTGCCACTTCTCTTGGATCAACATTATCCTTTTCCTGCTCAGGCAGAGTTCAGCCTGAGAGTACAGGAAAATAAATGTAGATGTCTAAGCATCAGGGAGCAAGCAAGTGCTTTATGTAATTGACTGTGAACATGTTAGCTGTCTTATTGCCTAGTGTCCTAGGAATACACAAGAAACTGGCAGATAAGACATAGGACCTACAAAAATGCTTGGCCTTTTGTATCAGCCAGGTATCAGGATATGCAAGGACAACTTACACTGAAAAAAAAAGAAATTAATTCCAATTGTGATTCCCAGAACTGCATTGAATCTGTCTACAGACACTTAGTACATATCCAGATGCACAGAACAGCATTCTGGCATCTGAAAAAAAGTCTCTCCAGTATCACTTCAGCTATCATGAGGAGTCCCACCCAAGAACAGCACAGCCTGCACACCAATGCTGTGCTGTGTTGGTCTGCCTCTGTTTGGATGTCTCAAAAACCCCACAAACTCCCAGATGACACCAGCTGTTTACCTGTTCATAGCTGAATGCTCTCCATATGGAATTATTCAGCTGCTTAAAATTAGGCAGCATTTTAGATATCCTAAGGTATCCTGCCATCCCAGGAGATATAGATCTCCCATAGATCCTCTGTCACATATGGCAGCTGTAAGCAAGTATCTCAGTTATTCTAGGACATCTAGAATGGCTCCACATAGATATATTTATGCTTTTTAATTGCTTTTGCTACATTTAGACATAAATTTAGTTATCTGCAATGTGGTACTGAAAGACATCGTGATGTATTCTTTTTCTGTGCTGGAACAGTTCCAACTTGTCTGGACTATCTTTGAACTGCCTGTCAGGATGTGATCAAAACAGTCCTAGAATTCTCATTTTCTTTCATAATTTAGCACTAGAGATGGCCTTCCAGTTTGGTAGATGGATCATTTCATCTCACAAGTTATAATTGTATGAATAAATGTGAATTGCTTATTACAATATACATCTCAGATACATGTATACATATATACAGCTTATTGCAGCCTATGTATCTTTCAGAACATCTTGAAAACGTAATGACTGCCCAACTGCCCCATGAAAAATAACACTGCAGTAGGTCAGTGAAATGCCTTGCAGGAAATGAAGATTAATTTAAAGCACAAGTGATTTCACACTCCGTCTTAGACCCAACAGAGCCCTACCGTGTGTAAGTAGTCTGCCAAGTACTTGGGCATCAAAACATCTTTATCTGGGCAGTCTGTCGAGGATGCTGCAGTAGCATGGATAATGAGTAGACATCAGGTGTTGAGCTCCTCTCCATACTTCCTGGCTTCCACTTACGAGTGTGCTGGTTTTGGATGTGTCTTGCTGGTACCAGTCAGATGATGACACTGGTTAATATCACTATCTTGTCCAACCTCTGTGAGTTGCCAGAATTTAATCACTCTGTTCATTAGAGATTTGGTTGTCCTGAGAATTTGCAGGTAGATAGGTGCTGCTGTGGGTGTCAACAACACATGCCATTTTTGAAGCCCTTCCTCATTCGTATCAATATGAAGGTTGTTATTACAATCTTGCAAAGTCCAAGAATATTCCTGGACTTTTATTTTCTTGTATATTGTACAGTTTGGTACCTATTGGTAAAACCTGACATCTACCCTTTATGAGTCATAAGTTTTCTTTTACAAAGTCTCCCAAACTTCTGATGTATTTCAGCAATAGATTTTCATAAACTTTCCACTTTCCTGGCCTGCAATTACAGATGAAGATTACAGTTCACTTTCTTCTGTGTAATCATTTTAGTCTTTAAATTCTACCCTAATGCACTCTTCATATGCTATTTTTCATGCTTTACTGGATTCTGGTGAGATTTATGTTGTTCCTTCCCACTTTCTTTATTATACACTTCACATGATCCATTTTTATCCAAGACAAACTGGAAAAAAACTTTGAAAAGAAACAGACGATGCACATGCCATTGCTAGGACAGATGCACTCTTGTAAGTCATTGTCATCATATTTTCAGTGACTGTCCTACTGCATATTTATTAAGGGCTACCTCTTCGGCTAATCTGAACTTTACCGGTTATAATGGAGATGTAGCTGACATGAGGTACAGATCTTCATCTATGTTTTGCTATACAGAATTTATGGTTGGGAGCAGCAGCTGACTCTCTCCTACAGCAAAGTGATCAGTACCAATAGTTAACGTGAAGTCCAATTCCAAAAGCCCCTGTTATGAGAAAGTCTGTATCATTGAAGAAAACCTATGCAAGAATTAAATAGAAGTTTTTGCTAAGTCCACCCTAGCAAGACAAAACTTATTTTCTGTACAATTTCATTACAGGACATGTTTCTGACAATATTAAACAGATATGCAGTTTAACAAATTGGGAAGTTTGTATCATCAATCTCACATTCTGCTAGTAACAGCTGGAGAAAAAAAAATAACTTTCATAGCAGGATAAAAGAAAGTGTTGAAATAATTTATGTTCAGACCATTAAGTTTGAGAAAGTTGTTTCAGAACCACTAGAATGATGATGAAAGTCTGCTGATGAAAGTTTAAAGCTTTAAGAAACAGGTTAAATCCCTGGAATCCAGCTTCCTCAGGCCTCTCTAATGGATTGGGCTGTTGCCTCCCATAGCCATCCTGGCATGATATCCATCCAAGCTTTCCTGAAAATGGTTTCTGATTCACAGACCCATCAGATGGGTCTTTTGGCTTACCTGGTCATTCTGGGGATTCCCTTTGGAGGTTTCCTTGCTGTCCTCACATGTGTATTCTCCTGGATTGACATTTTGTCCTGGTTCCCGTATGTGCCTACAGGGTAGCCTGAGCCCCGCAGTACCATGCAAATCCCAGAGGCTGCCCCAGAAATGCTGCACGGACATCCTGTTGGGCTGGGGCAGATGTGGGGCCTCTCTGTGGGGCCTCGCTTTAACATGGCAGGAGGCAACAAATAGCTAATCTGTGGCTGCTTAGAGATCACATAGGTATAATGGGTTCAAAATGGCCATTTATGGATGGCAGCCCATGTGTGCCGTGGGCAGCATCAAGAGTGTCTCTCAGAGGTTTTCCCTGCAGTGGAGCGGCTGCTGCCATCAGGTGCCTGATGGACATGAGAGCCAGGACATGCTAGTACATGTGTTGGCTGCATGTCCTGCCTATAATGTGCTTCTTCCAAAAAACCTCACCATGAAGAAAAAGATGGCACTATGAGTTGTGGTGTGAAAGAGCAGGGGCGTGACAAGCAGGCCACAGTAATCTTTGGGGTCTGACAGCCAGGAAATTCATTGGAGAGTGTTTGGATACCTGTGGATGTTCTCACCATGGGTACAGTGTGTGTATCTAGTATGGTATAGAGTGGTAGGAGTTTTGACTCTAAGGCATTGCAGAGGATGCAATAAGAGAGCATACCTGCAGCCACAAGGAGTAGGATCCATATAATTTTTTCTGAAACAGATTTTGTAATAGTTTATTAAGCATATGTACAAAACCTTTCCTCTTAGACTACTACCTGGTAGTCAAGATGCTGGTAAACTCTTCTTTATATGACGTGAGCATTCACAATGTACATGTATTACTTCATTTTATTACTGCAAGTGGTAAAAAGTGCATAAGCTTTTCAACCACAGCTATTTTAGTTCTGCACAATGTTCAATTTGCTACAGAATAAAATTGTGGTTTTGAATTCAGTAGTGCTGTCAGACTGGTAAAATGTCTGTTCTCTGCAAAAAAGCTTCCTAGTAGTATATTGCAATTCTTAGCCAGGTCTGTCTGTCAATTCATACAACAATCTCAGGTAGGCAGACTGAAACAAAATAAGTGTTTTCTGAAGGTGAGTTAATTTCCCTTGTGGTTGGCGGGGTAGGTATGTATGAAGTTTTGTACCTATCTTTTTTTTGTCTTAAAAACCATGTCTGCAACAAGCAGGCACATCCCACAGAACGGAAATTTAGAATGTTTGCTCAGTTAAAGTTGGTAAACAAGTGTTTTGTACTGATGAGATTTAGCATGGAATTATGGGAGTTCAGAGATTTCATAACCCAACTAGATTGGCTGTCAGAGATTTCAGAGATGAAATGACGGCTAAAGGGATTTTGTAAACAAAAAAGTTTGGAGTGGTTACACTCCGCCTATGCAACCTCCTACCACATTTTGAATCCTCTGTTGGCAATGCATTTTGGACTTTAGAAGTGCAATGATTTCTCTAAAAAGACTTTAGCAAAAAAAAAAATAATCATAGAACAGGACTGAAGGAGACTTTATGTTAGACTGAATTATGTTTGCCTACCTGGAAGTACAAATTAAAATTGTGACGAAATTAGTTCTATACATAACTTTTACAACAAGAAAACTAGCAGGAGACATATTCAATTGTAAAGCTTAATCTGTATAGGATTCAATGACTGCTCAAACTGAGCATTTTATGCTCCTAGGACACCAGTTTAACTGTTTCATGGCAGGTTTACTGACTCTTTATAGACAATTTTGCATGCATAAACTATTTAGACTGCCTGCTTGCCTTTTAGAACATAATAAAAGAACTATATTTTAATTTGTTGTCTATTTGAAATTGTCAGGATTTTTCTGAGGTGATAGAAAATACAGGAGGTTGTCTACACCCATTAAAACTGATATTCGGCTCTGTCTGTATATTGACCAATATGTCTGTCTAGTGTAGAGTTACATTCATAAAGTAACAAATCACACCAAATAATAAACCTGGTGCATACACTGTAAGATAAGCTCTCTGTGAAAACTTGTCGATCTTACGCATGTGTGTTGTTGTCATAATAGGTTCTTGAAGTCATGGTGGAGATAAAAATTAAAGTGGTATCTCAAACTAAGTATTTTGCTTACATATAAGTTAAACTCCTTGCATGATTATCTTTCTTGTTCTGCATGTGTCAGCTGATAGGAAAGACCATATGAAAAGAGATTCAATTCGAACGTATGGATTACTTAAAAATTGCAACAGAGCAGCAGAATGACAACAGTTAGCACAAACAGGGAAGACAACCGGCCCAGGTGTATACTTCCAATGAAGAACAAAACCAGAGTCAAAGAAATGTTGAATACCTTATATAATAATTATAGTCCTCACATTTGTCATGCTTGTTTCTGTTTCAAGGACAAGACTACTAACCCAGTGCTTAATGGCATTTAGAGTTGCATTTTGTGCATGGGGATATATGCCTGGCATATTTTTGCATATATTTTGTGGCAGTGAATTCATTGTCAAAACATTAATCTCAAAGGTCTGAAGGGCCGGCAATTTGTTTTGATTCCAGCTGCCATTGCCCAGCCGCTTGTTTGGCTTCATAAAATACAGCCCTTAGTACAGACAAAGAGAGCCAAATTCTACAGAGCATTTTTCTTCCAAATTTCAAGCAAATTGTTCTAGTGAAATTTCAGCCCAGTGCTTTTAAGCTCAGACATATGGATAAGTGGACTTGAAGGAAATTTCTGTTTAAAAACATGGAAAAGCTGATTTCTAAAGCTTAAGTGCTCAGTCAGGGCATGCTGCATCGAAAAAGAGAAACCCAGACGTTTTGGTAAAAAACATGTAATCTGAGCTTATTGAAACAAGAAACTTGGAATAGCAGCAGTACAAGAATAAACTGTCAAAACCTCCCCCCTAAGTTAAAAAGCAAAAAATAAAAAATAAAGTAATAAGTAGTCAGAATTGTGCAGTAAAGCATCTTCTGATTTTCTCAAAACATTTTGGGACCATTAAGGAACTGCAAGGCATGCATGATGTTCTGTGGTTCTCTCACATTGGTCCAAGCAAGTGCGATTCTGGGTTGGCACGCTATCTGAATTTGCAAAGCCATACAACTGCAGCAGCATGGCCTGGCAGTTATGCTGATTAGCTGAGTGCCCCAGCAGAGATAATTAGCTCCACTGATACAGCTCTGCTGTACTTATTGTCATTGGTACTTTGTTTGGCACTAGCTCAGAGTTCTCATTTGTCCACTTTATGACACAGAACCTACCTAACTTTTGTCTTTGGACAAAACATGTGCCATAATAATGGGTTAGCCAATGCGCAGGAGTGGAAAGAATCACACTGAGGACAGGAAACCAAGGCAAGTCACTAAATCAGTGAGAGCTTTAGTGACTTCTGCGACTTGTGGATAAGTCTGCATTTCAAGTCTCTCTTGACAGTAGTCTTAGTACTGTAGCTGTGCTTCTATGTTTATTGAAATTAAGTTAAAAAGACCAATACAATAATTTATGAGGTAAGCAGATAATGGATGGAAGGCTGCATTTTTTGTGAACTGTTATTCAAGAGTCCAGGAATAGTAATTTGTAATACACACAGACTGTCACTGTGATATGCTGATATCTTCGTTGTGAATAGGTATTTCTGAGGAGGTAAACCAATATGATGATTCAAATTTTAGATCAGTTTCTTGAATCTGTAACAATTTCACAGCTTCTTAAGTGATTTTGTCACATTTGGAAAAATGTATGTATGCTTGTCCTCTATTTAAAAAATATCTTAATTCACTGAGCTGCAGTGTTAAAATCATCACAGCCACCAATATTCATTCAATATTGTTCAATATTCATTATTGCCTAGTTAGAAAAGGACACATTTTGCTAAGGTGTGCATTAGTTTCCGGTATTTCTTTTTCATTGTGTCAACCTTTATTTATAAATGCATAATGCTATCTAGTTGTTGATGACTAATCTTTTCTAGATAATGATCAACATTATCTGGTACAAAAAGTATTCTGGCCTGCATTAGGAGGAGTATTGCTGGCAGATCAAGGAAGATGACCCTTCCCCTCTGCTGAGAACTGATGAGACACTGAGTGCTGGATCCAGTGCTGAGCTCCCCAGTACAGAGGACATTCTAAGCTATTGGAGAGAGGCTTTGTTATGCAAACTTTCCTGCTTGTTAGGAAATAAAGGTTTTGGGATCATTTCATCTTGTGCACTGTTTAAGCTCATGTTCTTCAGAAAAAGCTGCAGGATGAATTTCCTCATCAAAAAAAACATTGTTTGTTTTTTTTTGTTTTTTTTTTTTTTTTAAATATTGGAGTACTGATAGGCATTGGTTTTTTGCACCTTTTCTTACTGTGTGCTCACTATCACTATATGCATATAACCAAAACTCAGTAATGCAAACAACACATAAGCACAGCACTTAATAAGCAAATACAAGTGCTCTATATGAGTCTTATATAAAATGCACTTTATACATTTTCCTTGTCAAAAGTACTGATAGAGCCTAAAGTTTTAATTTTGTGTAAATGAGTATCAAAATATTTGTGTAGGATTTACAGGGAAGATTTATTATTGATCTAATTGGAAAGATAAAGGAGGTTTTCTCAGCCTAGGCTAATATTAATATTATCTCTTTGTAAAATCTCTCCTATCCTCTAATTGTCACAGCTATTTATAAACCAGGAAAAGATAAAAGTACACCAGGTGAGATATGCAAGGTTTCATGCATGTACTTATTTTTAATCATTACGCATTCTATGTTGCTACTGAATGAATAATGATACTTAACTTTAATGCTGAATGCTGTAAAAGTAGAAACTGGTAAACTAGTATTTACTCTTTATGCTTTACTGCACGTTCAGGTAGGTAAGAAATAGAGTATAGTGAGATTATTCCGTTTATTTATTTAGTTAGTTTAATTAGAATAGATACTTCCTAAATTTGTACTGATTTAGGTACCATTTTGAAAATCTCTCACCTGAATGGTGTAGTGACATGTGATTTTGAAAAATTCAGGAATGTTTTAAAATACTGCATCATGAAACTAATATTGCATAAGACATTGTCTCCAGTTACTAAGTTTTATTACTCAGCAAACGTGCTTCTCAAATGCTGATGTTTGCAGCATGCCATTAAGATAACAGTTCTGTGTGTATGGCTGCAGGGAGGGTAGTTTCTTATTTTTCCATTGCAAAAGGAATGGAAAGCTAGGCTGGCAGAAATAAACTCTTGGTGACTTCAGGGCATCTCACTGCTTCTTTCTACATGCCTTCTGTTACTTATGTCATAGACTGTCAGTGTATTTTGTATTACTGCTACTGCAATTCACCATAGGATTTAAAAAGACTGAATTTCTAGTTCAAAGGGTTCATAATAAGAAAAAAGCATTAGCTCTAGGATAGTAACACTGATTAGAAAAAGTGAGGAGAGTTTGTTAGTCAGTACAACAGGGGAGAAATTATGCAGAATAAAGCTTTGATGCAAAATATGAAATTTGGAAAGAGAATATATTCTCTAACATTTCAGAACCTATCAAACATAAGGGCTTAGCAAGAGTCTGAGAAAGTTAAATAAGAAGAAATTTGTGGAAGGGTAGGAGGAAATTAGAAGATAGTGAATCAAGCTCAACTTACACCTGCACGGGCAACTTGGACTCTTGAATACACTATATAATACATTGCCTTTCCAGTAATTATAACAAGTAGTCTAAAAATCTAGTGATGTTAGTTACCTTTATTTATGTTCATTAGGAGTCAATGTCACTCAAATATCCTGAGGCTTTCTGAAACTGCTTTTTAAGCTTGAAACCAGATAAAAACTTTTACATAAAATTGCATTCAGCTATTAGAAATCTGTATGAAAGATTTTTTTGGGGAGGTTGATGCTAAATTTTGAAATTAATTTGGTTCAATGTGTGATGAATTAACAAGTGTTCGTTTTGTGAAATAAAATGGTTAGAGGAACACATTTTATCCACTAGTTTATAGTGGGCAGAAGATCGCCAGATGCCTCATACAGAAAAATCAGGTTTGTGATTTGTTCCCAAGGAGTTTGAAATCTCACTTTAGGAGCAACATGATCATAGAATCATGGAATAGTTAAGGTTAGAAAGGGCCTTAAGATCATGATGAACAATAGTAGTTACTAGAAAAGATTAGATAAAGCTGTAAAACTTTTACAGTAAGAAAAAAAATAACATGAAATTATTAATCCAGCATGCATCCAGCAACTTTTTTTTTTTTTTTTTTGAGAGAGATTGGAACATGGTGCCGTGCAATAGAACCATAATGTTCTTTGTGAACGTGCAGTTACATTTCTGCTCTCCTGTCTTTTTCCTCTTCTCACCTAAATATTTTATTTTCTCTAATTCCTCAAGCTTTGGGAGAAATATGGTATTAAATGTATAGGTTTATTCAGCATTTTATCCCAGTTTTATAAAACGAGAGCGTACCATATGATTAACTCATCTGGTTACAACTGTTCTTTTGAAAAAGCCATTAGCACCTCACAGTGATCAGAACATGAAGTCTCCAATTATTTCAAATGTGAAGCAGAGGGAATGATTAGAGGCCAAATAGTATGTTTGGATATCTTCTGAAACATTCTGATGTGAATTGTTGTACATAAATGTGCACAAGTTTATATACGTGTCTATATATGTATATGTTTACATATGTTTTACAGACTAAGTATGGAGAACACACTTTTAAATAATTGTAATTCAAACCATTCCACTATACATTTTAAAAGAAGAAAGAGGAAGTGATATGACCTTTGATTGTGCCTATTATGAGACTAAGTGCCTGCCATTTCTTACCCATGTACATTTATGTCATAAAAAAATGAGCTCACATCTTAGTCTAATACTTTCATTGTTATACCAGTTGGTAGAAGAGCTGTTAACGAGCAGTAGCAATTGATTGAACAATTAGTGAAAACCAGTACATAGGCATAAAAGGGAATGCAAGGGCAAGAAGAATTCTTGGGCAAAGATCAGACACAATTGCTGCTTTCCTTCACTAATTGGTACTTGCTCATCTCAGTGCTTTTCTACTGTGCATTTGTAGAACAAATCCTTAGTTCTATTTCAAATATGGTTCAAGAGGTCTTTATTGAGCTATTAATTTTCCTACTTTTTTTCTCTTATCTCTTCACACACCTCAGGTCTTAATAAGTGCTTTTGATAGCACCTTTGGATCAAAGTGGCTAATAACTGATCATAAAGTATTGCAGTCGAGAACCACCTAGTTCTTCAAGTCACCAAAAATCTATCACCAGGTGTACAGTATGCTTTTCAAGAGCAGCATAAACCCTGGCTGTAGGCCGTCCTCAGATTAGGCGTACAAAGATCCAGAGGATTATCCCCACATTTTGAGTTCTCTACTTAAGTTCAAAGAAGGAATTTTCTCTGTCTCTTCCTTTCTGTAAAAAAAAAAAAAAAAACCAACAAAAAAATCAACAAATGCAGTTAGTTTTGTAGACATCTGGCTCACCAGAGGTAGCTATCTTACTCTTCATTTCTTCATTTTTTCTCTCTTAATGATAAGGACCTTTCATTATTCAGAGTTTAGGACGATTTCCTTTCAGTTCTCTGGAGACATTTGCTGGTCATCTTTCTTTGCTGCATATTGCCAAAACCATCAAGTGTGTGTCTAGAACAATTTATACATAAGATAACTATCGTATTCAATCATACAAATGCACACAAGGATAATGGAGAGGATGGCAGGGAAGAAGGTTTTGGTTTTCTGGGAAGATTCTGCTCAATTCGTTCAAAAAACTGATGTGGGTGCTATTTCAAGGAGATAGCTATTTTATATACCAGAATGCGACTTAGCAACACTTCAGAAAGGGATTTTGACATGTTAGGCAAAGGGAGATTGGCGTGAAATTAGGACACACATGTATGTTTCTTTTTTCCTCCCTGAACAGCATTGCTAAGTTTTCAAAAGTCCTATTTGATTCCTGCTGTTGCTATGCATATACTTGCACACTTATACGTGTGTACATATATCAGTTCATATGCAAATGTATAATAACAGATAATTTGGAGTAAAACTTGATATACTTTGCAATTGCATGCTTTTCACTAGCATGACAACATTAATCAACAGCAGCAAATTGATTAAGCTGATCAAATGAGGTTGTTTAAAAGCTCCCAGTAGGACATTATGATGGATCATAGCTTGACAAATGATGAATAATGCATTAGGGCCAACGTGTTGACATGCTACTTAATTACATTGTTAGTGCAGTCATGATACAAGGGTTTCAGAAAGCAATAATGGACATGTCTGAAACAATATGATAGTTATCTAATTCCATATAGTAAAAATGTCAAACACAGAATAACAACCAGAGTGTGATACAAATGGTAAAAAATAATGAATGGAACGCAGTGTGGAAAAGATAAGGGGAAATGGTAAAGATAAGCATGATGATGCATTTGACAAAATATTAACAAAAAAATGTGCAAACCCTGGTACTACTGTTTCAGCGCTGCCCTCTTCATCACACACAATCTGCTGTCAAGGGCTTGGGTAAATTAGCATGCACAGGAATGAGCAAAAACATTCAGGAATATAGTGAGCAAAGTAGCATGGCATTAATGAATATTGATTTTTGTGGTGACATTACTAGTAACTGAGACAGGCACATACTACTCTAAACTTGAAGTTCTTCCTAAAGTTTTCAGTATATTTTCAATGACTGTAGATTATATTTTGCCACCTAAACTTCAGGAACTGATCTTAATACCTGCCAGGGGAAGCCAGTACTGTAAATATAAGGAGAAATGGTTTAATAGAATAGGGACTTTCACTATTCTAGACAGAGAAGAAGTAAATGATGACTGAAGGCTTCCTTATAGTAAATAATCTTCTAACCACACTAACAATATTCTAGTGAGTCTTTTGGTAAACCTTCAGAATCAAGAGTAAGCTTTCCTCCATACATATGAAGGCTGTCTTAACTGCACAATCAAAATAATAGGTATTTTCATTTTTTTCCCCCTTTCAGGGGCAAGGTTTGCCAATTTTGTTTCAACTCAAGTTCAGTTTTTCCCATCATCTATCAAATGGTCTTACTGATTTCCATCAGTAATGATAAATGTTAATATATCTACCTGCGAAAATCTATTTTTGTTTTGATTTACAAATTTTTTTGCTGATAGTAAAGTGTAGGGATTTATGTAACTATTTCATAACTGTGCATTTTACCGATGTAAACCAATTTATTGTCAATTTCAGCATTTGTTTTGATAATATAGATCCAAATTCTATATAAAGTAACATTTTTTGAAAAAGACAAAAATATATTAGATTTCCACTTGAGCTCAAACAGAGCTACTAATATAAATCTCTTGTGTATTATTAAAGTAGATTTAAAAGTCCAGATTGTGTTGGTTTTTACTGGATAAGGTTATGAAAGCCTAGGCATTTCAGCACTTACATGATCAACATACACAATAGTTTATTTCTCTGCAACACCACACTAGATATTGTGATATTTAACTGCCCATTTGTCTTGGCTAAACACGATACTGCCATGGAGGAAAATCAAACTGAGTGGAAAAGAATCAAATACATTAGAATAGGCTAAAAGGAAAGTTTCAATGAAAACAGCCAACTCAGAGTGAAAATTGCTTTTAATCTGGATGTAAATGAATAAGTGGTGGACAAATAAAGAAGGTGCAAAGTTGGCAAAAAAGCAAAAGACAATAATAAAATAAAAAGTAATGAAAATGTAATAACAAAGGAGATGGTCTAGAAAGACATAAAGCAATTTGTGAAGCTGGGTTAATGAAAGCCAATGAAGGTAAAAACAAAATTAAATGGGTTTAGTGCCAAAAGTTGATTAGTTTTGGGGGGTAAAAAATAAAATAAAGAATAAAGAGAAATGAGGGGAAAGGAGGTTTGTTTTCTGTAACAAACCCACGAACTGTCAACGGCAATAGCTGAGAGGAGGGCTAAAGAATTGGTGCATTATTGCATGACCGTGTGGGTGAGGGCACACTTCGTAAGAGATATGAAACAGCACTGTGTAGGAATCTACAGGATAAACGGCTGAATTACAGACTTTGGTGAAGAAGTTACTTGATATACTACCCTAACAGTAGGTTAACACCTAATGAAGTTATATTGTCATCTGCCTGATATATCTGTCATTACCTGATTAATGTAAAAAAAACCCTTGGTTAGAGTTTTCAAAATGTGGCAATGGAGTTATCTATATAAGATACTAAGTGGTATATCAGGCTACATTAAAATGGTGTCAGGGTTGGATTCATGACTGTTAAAATGATAATAACATGCTCTTTTTTATTTTCAAGCATTCCTTGTTGCCTTCACTGGCTTGAACTCTTTGCCCACTTAACATCTTAGGTAACCAACTTTCCCAAAGCTTGGTTACTGCGGATGGACTGTGTTCATCTTTGGAGACTCCACAATGCCTCTGGGCAACCTGTTCTAGTGTTCAACCACACTCACACTGAAAAAAGTCCTCTTGAGGACTGTTATGTTCCAAGCTGAATAATCCTAAATATCACAGCCTCCCCTCATGTATCAGATGTTCCAACTTCTCAATCATCTCAGTTACCCTTTACTGGATTCACTCCAGTTATATCCCCATAACAGTCCTAAACCTGGACAGCTGCATCCTCTTTCAGGAGTTCAGCTGAACCATGGTCTCTGGCATGCTGTGTAGCTAAGGTAGTGGCAGGAGCTGCTGCTCCAAGGGGTTCTGGAGACCACGCCCTGTAGGTCATCTCCATGATTGCTGAAATAGTCCTCAGCAGTCCCATCTGCTGCTAGGGCTCACCAGCAGTGACAGCCTCTTGTCACAGCTCTCCCAGAGGAGGCAGGGACCTGGTTTGTTTTCAAGAGTTTCCAGAGTCCTCTGAAAATCCCAGAAGATGTTCCCAGGAAGTCTGAAGGCTGCCTGTGTTAGCTGTGCTCTTTTCTAGCATGATCAAAAAGGGTGTAGGCATATACAGTAGTACTTTGAACAACTTTATCATGCTCGAGTATTTTCTCATTATGCATGTCTCTGTGTTTTTCTCTCCTATGATTCTATTCATGTATTATGTATCACTACATATTCATTGAACTGGAGAAGACAGACTGTAACTAGTGTCATAGGTGCATGGCTCTGCTGCAACAATAATTTATTTGCAGCAGAACAACAATGGAGAGAGATACAGTGACATAAACCACAAGCTGCCAGCTAATGATATTAAATATGGAGGTTTCTTTGACCAAAGCACCCTGTGACTACTTCCCTCACATAATTTTTCTGTGACCAACTAGAAGTAACACATCCTAGAAATCCTATGTTTCTTTGTGTCAATTCATGCTGTAAACTTCCGGCCAGCAGCCTTTCCTAGGCACATTCTCTCTTGGTGTTTGGTTTTTGATGATTTGTACTTAAGAGGCTTTAGATTTGTTCTGAAGGAGGAAAGGGATAAGTAGCCACATATATTAGAGGAAAAATAGTGTTAAGGACTGAATATTATTCCTCTAAAGTACAAGTTTACCATTTGGATTTCAGCTTATGTAGGTAATGTAATTGTGTTCTTAGAAGAGATTCCATATTTTTATTAACATTATTTAATACCAAGCAGTATTCTCTTTCAATTTACTAAGTGTTGCATATGGGGTTTTGATTTTCTTTTTTTTCTTTTCTGAAGAATTTTAGAAGAGGTAAAATGAGGAAAAAAGAGTGGTTTATTATGTGTTCCTATTAGCTCTGACCTACTACATTTGCATAAGAAAAATAATATATAGGAAAAAGTATTGAAAACTCATAACATTTCAAGTCTGTTGATAAGTTTTTATTATTCCATTCTCCAAGTAAGCATGTGAAATAAGTAGCTATAATTTCAATTTCACAGACAAGAAATTGAAAATAACCATTTAAGGGTTTTGTCCAGCTTACATTAGCATAAATGGAGCCAAGTTGTTGTAGTTAAAGACAAGACGAAAACCTGTGTATTACAATGTATGGCTTTTGAGTATACTATGTGGCAAGTTTGAATGCCATCATCATACTGAAAACTAATTTCCCTTTACTATTAACTTCATGAGTTTGCGTGAGAAATAACAAAAAGTGACACATTTTCAAGGTGATGTGTTCAAGGGAAGAATAGACAAAACATAATGTGTGCCCTCCAAAAGAGCTGAAACAATCTAGACTAATGAGAACCATGTCTAAAAAGACTTTCCTGTAATAAAAATGAATACTAGAATTTACAGGCACTAATTAACAGTTTAGAGAGCTTTCATCTTTTGATATAAGTCTGTGGCTGACTATTTTCTTCTTAGTGTAGCTAATGTATTAGACTTCAAAATAAAGGGATGCCTGCATAAAATCCTATTTTGACTTTTAGGAACATGAGCCAGCACATCTCATTATTTTCTCTTAAAGCAAATCAGTCATTGAGCTCGAGCAAAGTGTTTATTAGTTTATTGTTTAGAGACATATGCAGCATAAAAGAGTACTGAATGCAATTTTTTTTAAAAAAAGATCACCCACCCTCCTGCTATCATATGTAGTATTATAGACGCAATAGTTTTTTTATTACCTGAAGCACTATAAAGAAAGAAGAACTAAAATAACCTTTTTGTGGAGCTTTTGAACACTTCCTATTCATAAACATCAGCATATACAATATGCTTTACGGTAAATGAGCATAGATAAGGTGAGATTTCATTGGTACACTAAAAATAGTGAATTTGGGATTGAGAAAATACAATAAATGTAAAATGCTCATCTGCTTTGTCTTCAGCCTTGTGCTGTGAGGCTTTTTCCTTGTGAATTTCCTGCTGGATGAGGTTGCCATCATCAGACTAAGTCTGACTCTCTATCACTGCTTTACTGTCTGCTGCTCTCAAGTCTGCATATGGAGGGGCTCCTGTGATCATTCCTCAACCATTTCATTGCATTAAAAGCAGTTTGTTTAAATAGCAGGTCTTGGCTAAACTTTATGCATTTCCATCCCCTGACTTACTGTTCCTTTTGAGTCCTCAAAATTAACCAGGAATATACTTCCAGGTTTGAACTTATACACATGCCTTACATACATCCATCCCTCCAGCAGACACATTGCGTAAATAATGCCCAGGCGTATAGACGTAATATACAATTCGATCTAAATTTCTTGCAGAAAACAGAAGACAGGCTCTGGATGATATAGAATCGTTAAGTTTACTCAGGACAGCTTCTTTTCATTGCCAGTTTTCACTACAGGTGGAAGGATGTCAGGTCTCTACCAAACATTAAATGTTTTTTTTCATTTACATGTGGCTTTTGTACATGGCAGTCATTTTGAAAAGAAGTGTTCCTAGATTTGAAGTGTTGTCTTAATGCAAATATGGTGAAAGGTCATGGAAAAGTTACATCTCCAAAACTGTCTTAGTATTTTCCACTATCTACCACTAAAGAACATGTCCTTAACTGTAGGAATTGTTCTCATGCACTTGGATAGCTATAACAGTTTGCTCCAGTGGAGAATCTGCACCCAGGTGCAGTAAGTGCTTGAAGCTTCTGAATGCTGAAAAACTAGTTCATTTTCGTTGGCACAAACCTAGAAATGATGTGATCACATACTGAAGGTATAAATCTTATTTTTATGAGCATAATTGTTTGAACACAGTTGTCAGGAATCTCTAAGGGATTTTACTTCTTGTTCAATGAGCACTAATTGGTATTGGAGCATTTACATATTGTTTTTAAGAAATAATAGATACGTTCATTATACTGGTATTTTTAAAGATATTTTACTTAATCAAAATGCCGTGGTTTTTTTCTTGTGTATAAACAAATGCTTAAGAAATACACTTTTGTCTATTTTTAATTTCTTAACTAAAAAATGCAGATTAAATGGCTTATGTTAAGAAAACCCCAGTCTTTCTACATTGTAACGTTTTATAATTTATGGCTTCGTTTTAAAGGTACAGACATTTTAGGAAAACTAAGAGATACTTTGTTGTCTTTGTGATAGCTCTAGGATTTGCTAGTCATAATTTCATGCAAATAATTTTTATTTTCTTTTACAGCAGGCACACACTGTAGCAATTCAAGATTTTTTAGGTGTATTTTAAATGTAAGAATGGGGAGCTTAAGCTGTGCTGTCATACAAATATAATTGTATGAATTTGTGACTTTCTAGCATTGTCTATCATACTTTAATCTTGGAACAAGATCTAATGGAAAGATTCCTGTCAATGCACCAGTGATTAAATAATATCCTTAATTCTGGAAAAGGCAAATCAGACAGATGATTATTGTGCTCCTTCTAAAATGTTTTGCCTTTATTCTCTTTATGAACTCATAAGCTTTGTTACTGTTTTCTAAATTATTCCTGGTGTAGAGGAGATAGGTGTCTTTATATAAGGTGTCCTTATATATCAGCTCTTCTGAAACTGATCAGACCCCAAGCTCATCCATTCCAGTCTCCTCTCATTGCTCATTTCTCAAACTTATCCTCTTGATTAAGGATGGTTTGCATCAATGTTCATTATAATTAGACCAGATTTTATTAAGCTTCTTTGTGGTAGATGAGTATGTGCTTCTTGGGTCAATGCAAGGTCACAAGGTCACTGCAGTGAATATATCAAAGTGCTGATTGACTGATGGTTTTATAGATGAGGTTCACACCCCTGAATAGCAAATACTGAAGTGCACAATCTGTGACAGAAATGTTAGTCTTAATGGTTCATTTTACTAAAGATGCTGACTTTTATGTTTAGCTATACACTGTATCTATGTTTGGTTTTGGTTTTGGTAGGCTTGTTTCTCCAAAGGAGTTGCTAATTTTCATTAGCAGTGGAGCAAGCCAATTACCACTGAACTGCGCTAGGCAGAAAACACAGACCTCGTTTTCCTATATTCACTTCTGTATCTTTGGCTCTGAAATTCTTGGTGTATAGGTGTCACGGTTTAAGCCCAGCTGGCAACTCAGAAACCATGCAGTTGTTTGCTCACTCCCCCCAACTTCCTCCCCCCACTCCAGAAGAGATGGGGAGGAGAATTCAGTTTTTCCATTTTTTACATCTGGCCTGGCCCGGACTGGTCTGAAGGCTACTGCACGAACTATCTCTAGCTTAATTTGATCAAAGGTTTGTTATTGCTCAGGGCCCCATTTAAAATCATTCTTCTTCCTGGTCACATGATAGAGAGGGCTTACAAT
>JANRGW010032588.1:0-16725 GCA_024733675.1 Psilopsiagon aymara
TGGGGGGGGGTGGTGGAAGTGGGGGGAGGGAGCGAATGGGTGCCTGATACTGAGTTACCAGCTGGGTGTAAACCACGACAGTTACCTATCCATTTATCAATCCATCTCACATATAGGAGTTCAGCCATCTGTTTGGCTAACTTCTCCAGCCTGTTTTATTGCGTATTTGTTTAGAGGACACATGATGTATGAAGCATACCAAGTAATGCTGAGATTAAAACCGATGCCTGATTTCAGATCAGTTTCAAGATGACCTCACTAATGTAAGTGCATTTATGTGACAGTGTTTGGGCAAATTTCTCCATTTGGCTAACTAAAATGTTCTACCACTGTCCTATCAGAGCAAAACAATGCTGGTAAGCAGCAAGATGCTCAACCATTATTAAGTAGGGAAATGGTACCTATAAAATACTTCAATCCTTCTTCACAGAGGAAGAAGTAAAATGACATTCTGAAAGCACTTGTGTTAATAAGATGAAAGATAATCTTCCTAGTTTGGTCCTTGATCTGGTCATGGGCTCTGACACTTTGTTCTCACAGAGGTGTCCCTTTTGCTATGACAAGAGGTAATGATTGCTGGAGGATGTGGGCTAAAGCACTACTTCACCTAGAACAGGCATCATCAATCAAGAGCCTGGGGTGCGGTTTCCACTAAGGACTGTGCTCTCAAAAAGACATACAAAAGGTCATGAATCAGCTACCAATAGTAATTGTTTGCTGTTATTTATCAAAATAAATCAATAAAACAAAATTAGCACAATCCATATTGCCAAAAATGTCTCTGCTATCATCCTGCAGGGTAAATTACCTTACATTCCCTTGAATTCCAAATTCAGCATAAATTTGCACTAAGGGACGTTAGCACGTTCAGGTGACTGTGATTTTATGTGTTTTCCTAGATGGAAGTTGCCCAGTGAGTATGTTTCTTTATGGTTGGTTCTTAGGATCAAATTAGTTTGGGGCTGTCTTTTCTCTGAATGGAGGTTCTTTTCCTATTCAGTACCATTTCTCAAAAGTATTTTTCCCAATCAGCTCAATATTTAAACAGGTTTAAATTTTAAATCTCACTGTACAAATCCACTTAGATTTTTAAATTACAGTAATACTTCACCAGGTTTCATTTTTAAGGCAGTGCAATATGTATAATTCATTCCATGAATTGTAGATACGGTTGATATTATGATACAGTGCAATTTGCTGCCTTGCAATGAAGCTTCACAGCTAAGGTGAGTTCTTCCACTTCAGGCTGTAGCTTTATTACAAATGGTTTTAAAAGAAATAAGAATGAAAAATGAGAAATTAAGTGTTCCTGTAGCTGGAGAGCTCCACAACCAGTGTCTCTTTTAGCATTTGTTCATGGAGTGCTTATGGCAAAGTACTGCCCCACCTTACAGTTTCCTTGGGGCAAGGAGACTCCTTCACTGAATGAGTTGCCTTCATTATACCTTTGAACCAGTATGTTCAGGGAAAAGGTTAAACAACTGAGACTGAAAGGATTTATGACCACCAAAAGATTAAAGCAAATAGGTCAAAGTTTTTAAATGCAATGATTAGATTTCACCACTTAACAGTTGGGTCTCAAATGTAATGCTTTTAAAGATGGTCTTTTTTTTCCGTTTAGTGTTTCTTTCTCCTAACACCACCAACCAAAACCAGTAAAAAATACAGAAGGGCTTGAGCTCCAAATAACCCATGCACTACAACTGTATGCAGATACCCCAGGCCTAGTTACTGTAACAATGCCTGCTCCGGCTCTTTTGATTGTTGCTGCAATACTGACCCTAGTGGGTACCACCAGAGGGTTTGCTGAAGTTTCCCAGTATTCCAGTAACAACAAGTGCTTGCAACCCCCTTTTACAGTCAGTCAGCAAGGAAAATTACTCAAGCCAGGCCCCTAAAAATGGAGACACCCTAAATAACAAATTAATCATGACCCTGGACCAGCTGGGTGCTGCTTGTATGACAGCAGTTGATTCAGAAGCCAGATGGCAAATGAACTGTATACTGTTATATGATGATGGAAAGTCATTCAGGATCCAGATGGAGGTAGATTGCCAGTTTGACAGTCTTAATGTAGGCTACTTAGTGCCTGTTTTCCAGCAGTGGCATAGTTATCTCCAGTGCTTATGAAGATTTTTGCTGCAGTATGAGTGTGTATTTTGTGATGGGCTAAGGATGCAAGAATGTGTTAGTGTTAAGGTGGACAGTTGCCAACACTTGAGCATTACTCAGGTTTGTCAAGCCTTGGTTCTGGCCTGCCCTAGCAGAGCTGTTACAATCAGCACTAGCCACATTTTTGCTGGTAAACATTCACAAGATTTATTAGCCTAGACGCAAGTTGTGAGCGTAGCTTCTAAAGCTTTCTGGCAGTAGCAATCTGGAAAAATTGATGTTTACACAGAAATCCTGTACCGTTCATAATTTGCAGATGCTGCTGCCATGGTGTAATTCTGTCAGCTTGCCCAGAATCAAATCTCTTACTGATAACCACAGAGGGATAGAAACATCCAACTCATCATGGAGAGGAGGAATTAACTGAATACAGAAATACTTGTCTGACAAAGAAAAGATGGGTATTGGAGGGGTTATTCAACAGATATTCTGTATTCACCTTCAAAGATATTACTGGAAACACTCCTCTTTTCTATATGTTTCTCATTTTCATAATGGAGACCCCTTGAAAATTACCAAAATGGAGTATCTGTTTGAAAGATTCTGCCTTTCCTTGTTTTTCTTGAAAGGCAGTAAGTAGAAAAAACATTTGTGGTATGGTGACATTAAAACAGGCATTACCATCATCCAAAAAACAGCAAAGGGAAGTTTAGTACAAGTTTACAAGAAACATAGGCATAATCTTTAAAAGCTGTGCTTCTGCTTTGCTTTTCTTGTATAAAGAAAGGTTGTATATATTTTTAAGAACGATCTGATTTCAACTTGGTTTTTACATCAGCAATATCGGGACTAACAGCTCTCTTCTCTAGTTTCGTAGAAAGCCTTGCAGCATGTTGATCATTGCATCCGTACTGAATCTTTAGCACTAGAAGTTGGTGTTTTTATGAGAAAAAATAAGTGGCAAATAGTTTTAAATATACTGAGGATAAACTTCTTCACCTGCTGATTTCCCATCACAGGAAAAAAGCCTTGTGATTTTTATACTGTGGTGATTTTGGTAACTTCAGTAATTGCATTATTTTCCTGGGATGAAGGTACCAGAAATTTTAACATACGGAAAAACTGGTTGGAAGCAGGGTTACTCTTCGAAAAAAACAAATGTTTTTTCAGACCCTTCTATATCATAAGAAGAACACAAAAGCTACATCACTGCATTTTTTCTAACTCCCATAGCTAGTAACATACCAGAAAAAGCTCCTTGATAAAGCAATTGCTTGTTAGTTCCCTTCTTTTGGTTATTGGCTGGGAGTTGCTTCTCTACACAGTATTTCCAAGAGACTCGCCTCTTATCCATCCCTTCTCAAGCAAAAATAGGAGGATTAATACTGCTCACATTGCAAACACCAGAAGACAAACAACTACTTAAACATCTTTGCATATAATAAAAAGTGTAGGAGGCCTTCCTCTACTACTCATTTTTCAGAGCATCTCTGGTTTCAGCTTCATTCCTGAGAAATCTACTAATTATTCGATCCTGTTGGCAAAGCAGTAGGTTAAATGTATCCAAAAGGCTTTTGGACAAGGTAGAGTTCTTTGCTATGAAATAGTCCAGTGATAAGATTGGCATAATGAACTAAACAAATGAACCTGAAATGCAAACCCCAAACTTACTTTCTAGTACCCACAGTCTGAAAAAGTCAGTCCTAAAAAGTACTTTCTCAGCTCAACTCCTGTGTTATGTTGCCAATACACTGATGCCTACTTGCATTTACTGTGTACGTCCTTTTGGTTGCAAAGTTTTGCCAGACAGCATTTAAACTTTTTGAACATACATAAATTTTTATAACTTAGATCTAATAGTTACTATAAAATCTGTAGGTAATAAAATACAGGCAACCATAAAAGCAGGTTTTTTACCTTGATTGCAATGAAGTTACAGCTTGCTTTTATGATTAATCTTTTATAGGTTGTAAAGCACACAGATTATATGGCATATGAACCCACAACTGGTACCACGTAGCAGCAATCTAATACATATCACCAGAATGAATTTAGCAGAAATTATTTCCTGTTAACTAATAAATGCCACAAACACACACTTTGCACAAAGTCTTGATAGATATTTCAGAGCACACTGTCAAGTAGTTTGGAGATATGGATTAGATTTAGGGAATAAAGGAATGTAAAAGACTGAATGCCAGGCAATCCAAAACTGAAGATGCACAAGAGATTTTAATGCATGTTTTTAGTTATATTTTCCATTTAAATGACCCTAAAAATACTGCATTTCAGTTTGCAACACCCTATGCTGGTGCAAGAGAATGAGAAAGTGCAATGGGCTGTGAAGAGGTGAAACACTGTTGTTTGAATTTAAAAAAGAGCATAGGCAATAAGCAGCTTGCTTGATGTGTACAGCACCCTGGATTTTAACTGGCTGCTGTAAGAAGCTTGTAATAGAATAGATTTTAAACATTAAGTGGAAGTTAATAATGTTCCAGTTACATTAATGTAAATGAAAGTACTCAAACATTAAGTGACATTAATAGAAATGTGTTTTCATCCCACCATGATTTTCATTCCTTTGACTCCTCTCCTTGTTCGGATCATTCAAATTACAAATATGCTCAGTAGAGAGTTTTCTAGTAAGTAGTGATGTATGTTGATTTGATTTGCCTGGGCTGCTTTGTTGAGTAAGCACAGTTTGTTTTAATAACAATGCTCTTGCCCAAATACTCAGGTATTTAGAAGTGTATTAGCTTTAAGGTTTTCTAAAAAATTCAGTCCATGAAGGTATCTGGGCATAAGCTTGAACTGGCAAAATCTGCAAATTTTCAAGTTTGCTGTTGCTGTTATTTGAGGTGCTGTGTGTACCTGGGAGGCCAGTAAGATAACAAGGGGCAATGGCCTGATTCCGCAAACCCTCATTCACTCTGAGAAGCGAAAGCAAATACTCTGGGGTGAATCAGCAGATGTTAGCATGCATTTTCCTCAGGCCTCTGTGTTCAAAGGACCCTTTCCCAAAATTATTTTCAATAGTGCATTTAAGGTATTCCCCCATGTTTGTAATTTCTCTGGTACTTAGGGGATAGTACCACCCCAAGGCCTGAGGAGGAAGCAAGACAAGAGCCACTTTACCTGGCTTGTGGGCCTCTAGCCATCTTCAGCTTTCCTCTTTGCCACTCCTCTGGGGATTCCTCAGAAAGACGCATCCCCACCATCAAACATGAAGGGACGAAGTGCCTATCCTATTTCAGGTGTCTGCTTGCAGTGCAAGGTTGCAGAGGACCAGACCATGTAGAGATGCAAAGCTGCAAGCCTTGCGCACTGCTGCAGGAATTCAAGCGTCCTCTTTGTGTGCCATCTTGCAGTGTGCAATGATAGCAAGGGGCTGCAGTGAGGGTGAGTCTGCAGCTGGGCAAAGCGCTGTTGTGTGAAAGTCTCTCATTTGCACTCCAGCATAGCTCAGTCATCATGGCTTCTAGGATTGGGGCTTTCCAAACCAGGCTGGGAATGCTGCCCAGGGCTCTGCTTCCCTCATGCGGGGACGCTATTGTGCATGCCCCTGTGCGCAGGACTGCTGCCATCTTGCAGCTCTCTGGGCAGCGGAGTTGACAAATACTGACATATTCCGCCTTTTGCTGTGCCGGCTGCTTTGGTTTTCTCTCAAGCTGCTCCACCCCAACATGGGACACAGACATACAGTTCACCTAGCAGCCAAGCAGCCAGTTACGTTAGGCCCCCCAGGTAAGCACCCTCTCCTGTCTTCTGAGGGGTTGTTGGAAAGTGCTTGGCACCACAGAGAGGATGGTGAAGAGGTACCTGTGTTTTGCTGAGGAGATGGCAGCCAGTGCCAAGCTGAGGAGAGAGATGTCTGTGCTCTGCTGAGATGACTGTGCCTACTGAGGAGAAGGGTGCATGTGCCCTGCTGAGGAGATGGCTGCCAGTGCAAGCTGAGGAGATGGTCACTGCCTTGCTGATGTAGGACTTGTGCTCTGTTGAGGACGTTAGTGCCAGTGCCTGCTAAGGAGATGGCCTCTGGTGCTTTCTTGGGAGATGTGTGCTCCCCCACTCATGAGGAAAAGGCGTTTTCTTCCATGAGGAGGTGGAAATGCCCCTGCTGACAAAACAGCTGCCAGTGCCCTGCGGAGGAAGTGGTCTTAGGTGCCTGCTGAGGTGATGGGATGCTGCCTTGCGGACAAAAATGGATGCCAGTGACTCTCTGAGGAGATGGATGCCAACATCCTTCTGAAGAAATGGCTGCCAGAGCCTGCTGGGGACATGGGTGCCTGTGCATGCTGGGGAGGTGGTGTTTGGTGCCTGCCAAGGAGATGGTCACTGCCTTGCTGCTGCTAACGTCCTTGTGAGGAGATGGCTGCTGGTGCAGCAGGAAGAATCACGTAACTCCTGGGTGGTGTGTGGCAGCTTCAGAGGGCCCTTAAGTGGTCCAAATGGCAATCATCTTTGGGGGGTCCTTCAGGGGTAAAGCTGATCCACACAAGCCCTTTATGTTCACTGTAGTGACAAAATGAGGAGAAACTTTTTTTTGTTACTTTGCTGTGGGTTTGAACAGTCTATTTAATACCATTATAAATCCTTCACAAAGCAATGAGCTACTACATGGAGAAAAGTATTGGAGCGATCTGACAGCCTACATAAACCAGAACACACTATTTACCAATACAGGAAAGGCAATGGTGATAAGCCACGCCAAAAAGAAATGTTTTTTTCAGGGCTGCTTTCTTCAGACTGTGATTTACAGGAAGTAGTTGAACTATTTGAAGTGATTAACCTATTTAAGGGATTGAGTTTCATACTTTTCAAATTGTCACTGAGTATGCTCAGAGTTTTGTAAACATACTTGCAATTATTGCAGAAGTGGCTGATAAGAGTTGTAACCCAATACATTTCTCATTAATTGTTTGCTGCTCCGCTTTGAAAGCTGGCTGTTGTTCTCTGTGTGCTTCATTGCCCAACTCTTAGGACATTCACCTTGAGCTCTTGGGCCCCTTTTTCAGCATGCTGCTTGAATACTTCTTCCACAAATAGCTGTGTGTATATGATATATCCACATACACATGGAGATACAAGCCATGCAGCTAGTGTGAATGTTTGCAGAATAATAAAAGAGTGTCTGAATGGAATTGGAACTACTATTAAAATAAGCCCTTTTGTTCAAACACACATCTTCCCCCTTTCTCCTCCATCTTTCATTCAAGTACAGAGGTATTAGATACTTGACCATGCTCTATCAAGAAATAATACTGACAGTGTTAAATAGATGCATTTCTACCATTCAGTTCTGTGATACAAACGTTTTTCGTTAATGTAATTTGATGGACTGCTTGAAGAGGCTGCAGAGCTCCTCCTCCTGACGGTACCACAGGGTTCTGGGCATGACTCTTTGCGAGTGGGGAAAGAGCATGCTATAGATGCCATTGCTTCCCCTCCATGGGCTAATAATATCAATTTGTTTGTGACAAGCCATACTGTAAGATTCTGGGGTCTGCTGTTTTCATTACACTCTAAACAACTCAGTCCTTCATCATCACTCTCTGTGTTTATATATATAAATAAGAAACAGACAATTTCGTTCGATTAACTGTAGCTCCCAGATTGCAGATATGTTTTTCATACTCATTTCCTTTCCCAAACACTTTTTCTTTCAGAAATTAAAAGCATATGAATTCAAAAGTATCTCAGAGAAGCAGCCAAAAATCAGGTCAGAGGCAGACTCAGATGTTAGAGTCTCTATTACCGCTGTTGTTTGAGTCCAGGAGATAAAAATCTGGCTAAGTAGCTTTGCATTCTCAAACTTCAAACAATGGTGTTAAAATGTAGCACAATTCTTAGGATTCCTGAGCAAAGCAAGGTTATGTCTCCTTCCCCTGCTTTAATTCTTCTCATCGAAGTCCTGGAGTCTTTGAGGTGTGGTATCTTCTTTTACTGGTTGCTTTATAAGGAGGATAAAGGGGTTGTGTTGTTGGAGTTAAATATCACTTAAGAGCTTCAAAGCTGCTCCTTTGAGAGGAGGGTCTTTTGACTTTACATCTGGGTGGAGGAGCACATGGAAAGGGTTACCATGAGAAACAGTGTTTCCCAGCTGCTGCCTGTCTTAAATTACTGTAGCAGCAGCAGCCACAGTTACTTACTTATGCCAAACATTGTTAGGTTTTTTTTGGTTGGTTTTCTTTTTTTTGGCATATTTCAGCCTGCTCAGTTTCTTGCAGGAATTCCCACAAGGGTGGAAAGGATTTCCAGCTTGTTGAAGCCTTTTTAGACAATTTGAGATGGCTCTGGCAATTTCTGTAGCTTAAGTCAAGACTGAAAAATGGACTTCCAAAGTCCACAGCCGTATTAAGTATGAAAAGGGACTTGCCTGAGCTTGTGTAAACAGTTGTCTCAACACTTTGAGTAACTCTCTTCTTTTTCTGGAATGATAGATACCCACCTTTTGCATCAGATGTCTGTGTGGCTTAAATAATGTGTAGTCTTTGGTTCTTTATCTTTTACTTATCGTTGTCAATATTGTTATGCCAGCAAATAATTTTGGATTTTTCTTTACTTCAGTCTTGCTATTTTTCACAAGCTCACTAGACAGGTAAGACAAAAAGAAAAGGCCAAGTCCTGCTCCTCTTTGCTCTAACAGCTTAGCAATGGAAATATGTTCTAATTACATTCAGCTCCTGCACAAAAGGCTTAGTCACTCAAAGTTAATAAGGCGTAATGGATTCCCGCCCCACAGAGCACTCAACCTGCCATGCAGCTCCTGCTCTGAGGCAGCCATGTGATGGACAGAGGGGGGAAAGGAGCAGCTAGAGTGGCTCTGAAGATAATTGTTAGCAGATTTGAGTGCCTTAGAATTCACTTGTTCCTTTGAAAAAAGCCAGGGCTGCTTTTACAGCGTTCAGGGAAATTTCTCCAAGAGCGGACTCCTGCTCCAAACAATTATTAGCACCATGTCTTCATTATGTTGGCTGTAATGACAGTTATGGTTCCCTTTGATCTTCTGGTGCATGGCCTGGCCTGTCAGATGGCATCATCCTGTAGACTTGCTGGTCTAGTTTGGATCAAAACCTGAACAGAAAGAGGCAGGTCCCCTCCAGTCTTTTAGACTGTTACTGTAGAGTTACTATAGCTCTGCCTGCTCACCGCAGGCCCACCATAGCCCAGGAGAGGTAGGGTCGAGGGAGAGGCGCAGCCAGCAGTTGCCCATGGCAACTGTAATCTCATGGGTTTGCTATGTTGCAGTCCTCTGCAAAGCTACAGTTCTCACTGCTGATGGCTCCAGCTTTTGCTGAAAGCTGGGGGGGATGGAGATATCTCTTACTGTGGGATGGAAAGGGATGGGAATGGCAGAATGGGCTCTAACAGCAGCAGTGTTTGCTGCCCCAAGTCCACTGAAGCCAGCAGCAATGGGAACAGCAAACCCAGATCCACAGGATTTTCCTATCTGGCTCGCCTATCTTACTTCAGCTGCCTAAGGGCATCTCAGACCTGGCTGTTTGTCCCTGGGTTGTGAGGGTTCAATTTCACCTGTGTTACAGGGTAGCTTTGAGTTGGGTCTTGACTCAGCCTTTTGATTAATTGGTTTTCCTTCCAATTCAGGCACCTGATGTGAAATCAAGTTAAATTGAAATGTCTGACTACCCTCTCACTCTTAATCCTGAAAGGAAACAGGAAGAAATCACTCTTAGAGTGTACAAGTCAGGAACCAGTGTGAGAAGTCGTTTTGGCTGGATTTCAGAAGGCTGGACTAGATAATCAGGGTAAGCGTGTTAGAAATCTATGAAACATCATGATGGAGGTACTGGAAATGGGTTAAAGTTAAATCCTAGCTAAGACTATTTCTTTTTTAATTTCATTTTTTTATTTTTTGCTAAGTAAACCCTTTCTTGATTACAGTAAATGCCTTCTTAAGGGATCAAAAGAATTATTTTAAAGGACACTGCTTACTCACAAAATTCATTATGGTAATGCTTCATCATACTTTGCCAAGCTGCTCTCTCTTTGATCTGCTGCTGCAGCCTTTTGTCTGTTTCTGCAGTTAATCTACATTTTGTTGGTGTCAGGTTTTTTTCAGCTTTTGCATCTCTGTTTTATTTGATATGGTAGTAACCCTATGGAATTACAAAATCTACTTTTGAAGTTGATTCCAGTTTGAGATATTAAAATTTTCTCCATTATGAAAAATGGGGAGCTCTTGATTAATTATTGATAAGGACATTTACTATTTTTTTAATCTAATAGTGTAACCTAGTAAACGTTGCTTCCTGCAACGTAGCATGCTACGCTTATACTTGAGCTGGGATTTATTTGTCTATTTTAGTGGCTTTGTCTTCTTTTGATAGAAATGTTGTGATAATTTGTTCTTGTCAAACAGTTTGGGTTGTGTTATATGACACATTCCATATGAGTTAAATTTGACAAAAGCCTTTTTCCTCAATATCTTCAAATTACAGCTTTTCATTGTCAGATCACTTTATTTCTAATTTATTTTTAGTGGATGTTAGTGCTTGTGAATGGAAGTGAGATTGACAGCCCTAGACACTCCTGCTTAGTATGAGAAGAGGACCTTGATAACATAGACATTATTCAATAGGCAGCTTGAAATATGATGCAATGACAAAAGTCAATAAGATACTGTAATTCTTGGCTATGAAGTATACCCAAAGGACAGCTTAGTTCACAAAGGTGTGAGAGTACTGTAGCTTTAAAGAAAGAAATAACTCTGAGTAGACCAATGAAGTAAAATTTTAGTGAAGTGCATGTGACAGTCTGAGGGGATAGAACTCTTCCACAGCATGATTAGTGGTGGACTAACAGGTTTGTTTGAACAGATTTTTTTGTCAATAGATGCTGCATACATGCTGCTAAGGGCGACCTCAGAGAAAAAGGTCAGTGAAGCAGTAATAACAGGGCAATTGCAATCAAACATACATAAGCTATTTGAACATGACGAAAGGACAGGGGTTTAGAGCAGCAGTTTCCCAGGGTGCAAAGCAGTTGTTCCTACTAGCTCATCCAAGAGGAGGGGTGACTCCGATTAGCATGAAACACTCCTAATGAGACTTAATCTAAGAAGAAACATGTAAGCCATTAAGTGAAAGACCCACAATAGCTTGGAGTTCAGTGACCATAGGGATACCAAAAACTTAATAGTTGAGTTGGCATTTCACTATAAGACAAGGATTTTTTTCCAAGAAGTTGACAATACAAATCAGGAAAAGTCCTTTCACCTAAAGAAGGATCTGGCTAAAGAGTAAAAATCACATGGAGGAATAAAATATGTGACAGCAGATGAAGGTGGTGTTGGCAAACACAGAGCAGAACACATGTGATTTTGCTTTTCCCTCGCTGCACCTTATGCCTAGGATGGGTGACCAGAAATGAACAGAGTTCCACACTGAAACATACCATTAATTTATAGAGTGGCATTACCAAAAAAAAAAAAAAAAAAACAAAAAAACAACCAAAAACCCAACCCCAAAACACTTTCTATCTGTCCTGTTTCTCATTCGTCATGAATGTTACTTTCTCTTTTTGAGCAATGACCAGATGTTTTCCACTGAGATTGTCTCAAAGATACCAAGGTTGGTTTTTTGTTTGTTTTTTTTTTTTTTTTTTTTTTTTTTTTTTTTTCCCCGGAGTAGTTACAGCTAATTTAAGACTCAGCTGCCTTGTTAAGCCTGCCAAGGTCCTAATGGAAAAGAACAAAAATGTGTGTGAGATTCAAATCCTTTCTCTCAATTTCAAGCTAACTCATTTGAAAGCAGTGTTACTGTTGGCTGACTGGAATACAGAGATAGACTGGTTTACTTTCACATTTAGGATCACTTAAGGGGAGTTACTCCAACTTAAACATATTCATAAGTCCTACAAGTTGGTTCACTTCAGGAAAAAATCAGGTGTTCTGGAAAACTAGAGACACAGGCGATGAGGCAGCTTTCTAGCAACTTGGATTTCCACCAACATAAGCTAATATTTTGGAATTACTTTGGTACTCTGGTATAACAGATTTATTTATGGTTCAGTCTGAATTTTGCTGGGATTGGAAGTGTATGTGTCTTTAGAAGTCTGTGGAGAAGTTTGTAGACAGTTTCAGCTGCAAAGGGCTTGAAGCAGCAGTATTTTGGGTCTTTGTAATAAAACCACATGAATTTCATGAAGCTTCTGTCTTCTCTTTCCTCATTTTTTCCCCAGCTGAGTTTTGTGCCTGAAGGGCTCATATTAGGGTTACACAATAGACTTTTGCCACTGTTATGTCCTAGACAACATTAGCTTGTAACATATTTCAGCCAAAACTGTGTCGGCCGTTGTGGCTGTTCCACAAGTGTAATCTATAGCGGAATCTTTTCTTATAATACAGAATGTGTAGTGTACACTGGTATTCCAGTGCGTAGTGAAGATATAATCTCATAGGAGGTAATAGAACAGGCTCTTTCAAGCCTGGTAGGATAATGTATTTTTTAAAGATCTATAATGCTGAGGGGAGGAACAACTAGATGGTATGTAAATGTGCTCTGTTCTTTTGCATGCCAATAACATCCAGTATGACTTTTGTGGGATCACAACTTCACATACATACAATCCTATCTTAGACTTGAGAGTAAATTTAAGGATCTGGTGCAGATTTCTGGACATTGTCCAGATTTCTGGAGTGAATACCCCTGCAGTGCTACATACATGGTATTGATTCATGTGACACACTGTAAAATCTTTGTTTCTTGTTTTCAGCAGGTCTGCTTATACCTGTAGGCTGTAAGCAAGTATGCTGGGGAAAGAAAAACAATGTGCAAGTCTTTTAGCAGCATTAAAACAGATTTAGAAGAGTTTTGGGGGCAGAAAAACCACAGGGAAAATGCTGTGATGACAGTGCTACTGCACATGGACATATTCTGCCTAAGACAAGGGGTAAATGTGTATTTTAGGCCTCAACTCTGAAAGACACAAATGTGTTCTGTACCTGCTCTTTCCCTTTGGTTGGCTTTAGTTCTTTAAAAATTATTAACCACTAGACTCAATGATTTAATGAGCTTTTAGGCTGAGACTGTGCTTTCACACCTGTGGTACATCCTTTTCTATCTGCATGTGCATTGACACACAAGTTGACTGGCTACTTGTCACCAGCTCTTGATGGAAGATACTTTCCTGTGTAATCTGCTAGCAAAGCTGTTCTTGTGAGTGCTGTCTATCACTTTTCAGTCAGGAAAATGAAGAAGATCCATGAAAGCCTGTCATTTAAGCTGTGTTTTCTCACCTAGTAGTTTTGACTGAGGCTGTTCAGGGCATGCTCATATGAACATCCCAGTTGATACATGTGAGCTGGGGAAGGTAGCATAGCTTCACATGGATTGCGGTGGGGAAGTACTGATGGAAATGTAAACTGTGGTTTCCTTGGCTACCATCCCAAGAAGACGTTTTTGTGTTGGGACTTATCCTTCACACACTTATGTAGGCCAAAAGAAGAAATACTGGAGGAGGGCAGGAAGAGATAAAATGAGGTGCTGTATCCCCACACAGGCTGCGTGTCTGCCTGGTAGGGTCTCAAGACTTATTCCCTGTTTCCTGTCTGAATCAGAAGCTGTAAGTCTGAGTCTTTCCAAGCAAGGACATGCGTGTCTGCTGCATTTAGAACCCTGGCAAACGCCTGGCTACAGTATACTGCAGGCAATTCTAACACTACAGCTCATTATAATTTTGTTGAAGGGGTAGGCACTAGAAAGTCAGTAGTTTTACTATGCCACTGTCTCTAGAACTGATTATTGACCTTCTTTATTGTTGCTGGTAAAATTAAGCTGATGCGACAGTCATATATGGCAGGTTTCCAGTTCTATGTTCTTGGAGTGGGAGAAAGAAGACTGGATGCTTTCCAAGAGGGAAAGAAAATCCTCCTGTGACCACTATGGAACCATTGACGAAGCTACCTGCTTCTGAAGGGAGAAACTTACTGTAAATGCAGCAAGACAGAGATAGGAGAAATAAATCATTAGATTATAATGGGGGACATTCCCTTTCCTCTCATCAACAAATATAGTATTTCACCATCTACATTCAACTGTAAAAGGCATTTATGCTTCTCCCATGCATACTAAATAGGAACTGTCTTGTTCATGTGTTTCTTGGAGTCAGAGGACTGACATAACTCTGCTTTTGCAATTCTAATTTCTTACCAAGCAATACAGTGTAGTAGCAAACATGCCAAGAAGGATGAATCCAGGTGGAAAGAAAGGACTGAAGCACTTAGATTGCCCCAGGTCACAATATCACTTGGGAATAATATTGTGTCATCAGAGTTTATCTGCAGTTGTAAGTAATGGAGTTGACAGAATCTCCCTGTTTTCTCATGTGGCGGTTTGGTTTTAAGCTAGCAACAAGTTTGGAAAATCAGGCATCTTCTAGTCAGGGTTTTTGTTTTTTCTTGCAAGCTATTACAAATATAATTAGAGGGAGGCAGATGCTTCGAGCTTGCTAGGGGGAAGAGCATGTTCTCTCCAAAATATCCAGATGAAAACCTGGCACAAAGGCAGAAGTCCTGTTGTCCACTTTACTCCAGACTTCAGGGTGACTTAGGCAAGGATACATCTGTTCTGCTTTGTCTCTGGTTCTTTCCTGTGCAGTCACCTCAGAGACTGCTAATGTCCACCATTAAAGGCACTGAATATCTTGAATTAATCTCTATGTACAAAGGCATTTCAGGCCTCTTTATCTGTCTGTTCCCTCATATGCTGGCTTCTATGAAAAGGCTCTCAGTGCAAATCTGTGGCTGAGGCAGTGCTGTGGTGCTAAACCATAAGTAGTGAATCTTGTAGTGGGGCTCACCCATGCCTGTAATCTCATGTATTCTTTAGTGGGTCAGAGAAGAGGCCAATCCAAAGAGATATGAAGGGCTGTAGATAAAGACAAGCTCTAGTCTGATGGTGTAGTAACTCAGCCACTTACAGTGGGTGAGATTTCCCTTGTCCAGTATTATAGTACATGGTTGCTGAGAATTTCAACCCTAGTGCACCAGGGCTGTTTGGACACACAGGTAGCCACAGCCCCTTCTGGGGAGGGCATGAATTTCTGTAGGTCTGCCCTAGAAACTTGGATACCAACAAACCTGTTTCCAGAACCAATGGTCAGGAATGCCTTCGAGCTTTTGGGTAAAGGAAACAAAATCTGGAGTTAAAATACAAAGCAGTACTGGGCTTTTTTTCATTCTCTGTTCTGTTTAACTGCAGCTCAAGCATTGTGGATGATGAATGGTAAACTAAACACAGCTTCAGGTGTGCCATAACATCTGTATTTCTCATCCCTGCTCCAACTCCCTGTCTCCTTTATTCCTTTCTGCCTGAGCAATGAGCATGCTTTCAGGTGTGAAATGCTCTGTTTCAACATCAGCACTTGTCACCAAAGGTGATTTCTGGTCATATTCAGCCTTGACCTCTCATTTAGTACTTCAAACAAAAACAGAACTGGAGCTTCTTAAGGAGCCCTTTATAAATAATGCTGAGTGGTGATTTAAGAAGAAGGGGTAAGATAAGGAGGAAAAAGAAAAAGGCATTTTCTTCCAGTGTTCAGTGGTGCTTCCATGTTTTAATGGCTTTTGAAGTAAGGCAGTCACTGTTGCTTGGTCCCAGCTGGGCACTAATTCCTGCTGGGAATGCCTTGTGGTAGCTTTCAGAGTGCTCTGGAGCTGAATCTGTACTTGTGACTCAGAGCAGTTTGATTCCTTTTCCTTTCTGCAGTGAAATTTGGATTCCATTATAGACATGAAGGTCCTGAAATGTACTAGCAGCATTACTGCAGCACAGCATACCAGGCACCAAAAGCCAGTGCAGTATTGTAGATGGAGTTTGGATAGATACATTAAACAAAACAAAGTGCAAAGAACAGGCCTTAGAATAGCTGAAAGTCTCTTTTCTTTATTTGGCTGGTCTTCTAGCAATGGCCATGAGGGCTTTCTTGTCCTTGGGGATATCAAGTCAGGGTTGAAATATTTCTCCTTTATTTTAAACTGTGGCCTGCTGCATTTTCACTCTGCACCTATTCCTGTACTACTTGTTCTTGCATAGCCGTTTAGCCCCAGTTGATTCAGCAGTCGTCAGTTTCAGCCTCTCAGCTAGTGCCATCATTGCGATCCCGGGAAAGTCAGGTATGCAGTCTAACCTATTACTGAATAAAAGAAGATTATTTGCCTCTTTTTAAATGCAGGGTCAACTATAAGATATGGAAGGATACGTCTAAGCCATAGGTCTAGGCAGCAGTCAGGAGTGCATTGTTCAAGTATTTAAAACCAAAAGTTCTGAAAAGAATTAAAGTATTGCTCCATCACTGGACACCCAACCCTAGAAGTACTTTATCTTCACAGTGGTACATCCTCTTCTTTTCAGGCTTTTCAGCAGTGAAGCAGTTGGTAATGCAGTTTGGAATTGGAATCAAATTGGATTGGAAAAGAGTAATTAAAAGCTGGCATTTCAGGCTATCTGCAGACTCAGGATGATATTGTAATCGATGATACTTAGGTTGCTTTCTCACAGTTCACTTGTCAATTGTTACACCTAGAAGCATGCTTAAAAATGGAAAGTGAGAACCTGGTGTACAACTGAGACATCTGTCTGCTCCCCCTTCACC
>JANRGW010032588.1:21277-36512 GCA_024733675.1 Psilopsiagon aymara
AGGAGGGGAAGCCGGGAGGAAGCAGAGACAGGACACCTGACCCAAATTGACCAAAGAGGTATTCCATACCACAGCACATCATGCCCAGGATGCAGAAACGGAGAGCAGAGACCTGGAAGGGTGGTGGTGGTTGGTGGCTTGGTCGGGCTGGGTATACGTGGTGAGCTGTTGTATTCTCTTCCCTTGTATTTCTCTTGTCATTATTTTTATTGGTGGTAGCAGCAGTGGTTTGTGTTATACCTTAGTTACTAAACTGTTCTTATCTCAATCTGTGGCAGTTGCATTCTTTCGATTCTCCAGGTAGCAAACTGCGTGGCTGATTTATGGCCTAAACCACGACAACCATTTAAAAAACTGTCTGTTTTACTTACCTGAAAGATTACTGTATATTCCAGGGGGTGAATACTTTTGCTGTAGTATCAGAGATCATGGTTCCACTTCAACTGATCTTTCTAATGACCTGTTTAACCAATACAAAGTTCAGTCCTCCTGATGCATGTCAAATGGAGAGCCTATTTAACTTAGCATTAATTATGGCTGGAGATAGTTACAGTTGAGAAGGTATCAAATCACAGTTTGTTGCATTGAAGCTTCAACTGCACCACAGATGCAAGAGCTATACGCACTTCCTCTGTTACCAGCTTGAAGAAGAAAACACATTCTAATAAGAAATAAAAACATCTCTTGTATTAAAGCCTGACCACCATGACCTTTGTGCAATGCATTATTGACAATTCCGTTAACATTTATTTAAACTTAATTTCCCAGAGCAGAACATGACAGAAAGCAAGAAACATTTATTTCAATTGTAAAATCCTTCACTTTAATGCATCTCTGAATTAATTGGGCACAGTCTTCATATCAAGTGAAGCAAATGGGATGATAATTGATTAGGACCTCAGGGAAGAGTGAGATCTGGTTGGCCAGGAAAAGAAAAGTGACCTATAAAAGGTCGGGTTTTTTTCAAATCACTTTTCTAATAAAGCATCATGATGAAGAAATTCTCTGCAAGGCTTAGATGAAATATTCTGATTCGATACCTAAGTTCTGTCAAAGAGAAAATAGGATGTGATGTGACATATTTCTTGGAAAACTTGAGATCCCTTTTGAAAGATGTGAGTCCCTCTCTGAAGCCAAATACTAGGTTTTGTTATGCTCTGTAGACCAGCATGGTTTTCCTTACCTTACCTTTTCATCTTTTGCCAAGAGAGGTCTGCCAGGCCTTCCCCTGTGCTGAAGAAAGGCTCATGGAAGGGATTTTGGTTGGTTTTCTGTCCTGCCTACTATGAGTACTGCTTTTCCCTTCTGAGATCTTCCCTCCAGCTGGACCTTTAGCTGAGAGGCTGAATTGAGAAGAAAAAGATGCTGATGCTTACAGCGAGGCTGGTGGTCACACCTTCATCCATGGCCAGAACATTCACTTGTGGAGCAAACCGCTCTTCTCATACCTGGACTGTTCAGACTCTCCTCAGTTCTTGTCCCTCTCCCAGCTGCGCTTTAAGAGTACTGTGCCCTTCTCTCCACACTCTTGTGCTGACACAGCACTACAGCAGTTTTGTGAATATGGGAGTACTACATATTCCCAGCTCAGTGAAAACCCTTCAGTGTTCTGACTGATAGTAAGTCCTTGCCTTACCCTGCCAAGATGGTTGTAGCTCGACCACTTTCACTGTGTCACCAGAGGAAGGAGCTTCTTCTTCTTGTGCTGCTGACTCAAGTGTCTATCCCAAGTTGACCAATTATTAGTTCATCTTGGTGTTCTGAAAGCCTCTGCCTCTCTATGAACAGATCCAAAAAGTACTTGCCAGGCTTCCTGCTGTGCTGGTTAAATCAATTATAGCACATCACTCCAAGGCATCTCTTCCTTGGGCTGGATCCCAGCTAATCAGTACAGTGATAATAGAATGCTGATGCCTACCTGATGGACAGTCTACCTCTCATCCATGAAGGGGCTGCTGGAAACACATTTTTTCTGGGAAGCCTTCCAGTGCTGATGACCACATATCCACAGCAAATGCTTATTTGGCTCCTGTTTATTTTGTAATGATGTGTATTGCACTCTTGCTGGAATGTTTTTTCAGCACTTGGATTTCTCAAGAGGAGGTACAAAAAAAGCTTTCAGTGGATGAGCAGGCAGCCTGGTGTAGCTCCTGCAAACGTCTATTTTTCACAGCAGAATTAACTACATTATTAGTACTGTTATCCTCAACACAGCACAAGAGCTGTCCTCATCAAAGTATTTCACTGATGAAAAGTAGTTACTTTTGCTTTACTGCAGTGTTAGTTGTTAATCTCTAAGAGATTTAAAACCTCTCATTTTTGTTTGCGGAAGCTTCATAAAGACTGACTGCATTTAATCATAGATCCAAACTGGAATCATAAATTCAAACTTGTGGATGTTGGAGATTTTAGACCATCAGGGAAGTGATCATCCCTTTGTACTTGGTGCTGGACAGGCTGCACCTTGAATCCTCTGTTCAGTTTTGGGCCCCCCACGACAAGGAAATCGTTGAGGTGTTGAAGCAAGCCCAAGGAAGGGCAACAAAACTGGTGAAGGGTCTGGAGAACATGTCTTACAAGAAGTGGCTGAGGGAATTTGGGATGTTGAGCCTGGAGAAAAGGAGGTTAAAGCGAGACCACAAAAGGAGGTTGTAGTGAGGTGGGTGTTCATCTCTTCTCCTAAGTAGCAAGTAATAGGACAAGAGAGGTTTAGATTGGATAATAGGAATAATTTCTTCACCAAAAGGGTCGTCAAGCATTGGAAAAGGCTGTCCAGGAAAGTGATGGAGTCACAATCCCTGGAGGCATTTAAAAGACTTATTGGGGTGGAGCTTGGTGACTTGTTTTAGTGATGGACTTGGTAGTGATAGGTTATCAATGGGACTCAGTGATCTGGGTATTTTCCAACCTAAACAATTCCATAATTCTGTGAACCTGAAAATCAGTTGAATGCCTTATGCTTGTAAAGACCCACATTCACAGAACAAACTGTTGTATCAGTTGAAGATATTAGTTCCTTATAGCCCCACAGGAGAGCAGGAAGTGTGCCCATGCACACACCAGCTCCTGAGTGCAAAACATCCTGCTGTTGATAACTTAATAGAGCAGAGTATGAACTGGAATGAGTGAGACATGGGCATGTTGCACTGAGAAGACAGCCTTGTGCCACCACTGCAGAAACAAGATTTATCATAGCTCACCTGGCAGAGCCCTTGTGTTTTGGCTGAACTGCTTTCCAGCTTTCGTTCTGCATGAATCCCTTTTTTTCAGGCCCCTGATGAACCCTTGGGATTTTCCTGCCTTCTCAGCCTTTGGGCGTTGACTTCTATTGTTTCAGTGATCTCTAAACAAAAGGACATTAAGTGTTTCCCTCCCTCAGCTGAATGGAATGTGGATCCAGCCCTGGAGCTTTAGTGGGACCTGCGGGAGCTCAGGCCCCATTACACAGCACCTCCCCCCGGCATGCTTTCTCCAGGAACTCTACACTTTACATCCTTTTTCTGAAACATCTTTATAGGGAAATTGAAGTTCTTTTTTCTAATACTTAAATTTCAGAAAGCTAGTGCCTCTCTTACAAATAGCTGGTGTGAGGGAGACAAGGGTGTAGCACAAGCCATGTTTGTCACCTCTGGGAAGCTGCAGATGAAGACAGTTTTGGTCAAGGAAGGGTCCTGCAGTCTGTGATGGCTACTTGTTAAAATCTAGCATTCTCTATGAGTTAAACTGATAGTCCCACTGTTAATCTGTTGGTCTTTCCCCTCCCATATAGCCTACTGATAAGTGAATCTAGAAATTTAATACCTGAAATTGCATATGATTCTTTCTCCCTCCCCCCCCCCCTTTTAATCTCTGTAATCACCCAGAATAAAACACTGTCAGCATTAGTCAGAAAGCATAAGAGGATTTACAGTATACAAGTGCAGGCAGCCTAGGTCTCTTTTCAGAGACCTGACACACATGGGCTTATAAGAGCAAGTCAATGAGAACCAGTGAAAGAACCTTTCTGTGTTTTTTGACTGAGAGGATCCTAAGCTCCTCTAGAAACTAGAGCAGCCTGTAGAACTGCAGTACTGTGTATATTTCCCCCACCTGCTGGTCATCCAGCTCTGATGTCAACCCTCAGAAGCTAGGAGCCTCCATGGAAAGAACATCTATTTGAAGTTATAAGTAGCATGCTGGCTCCAGGTGGAAGTTTCCAGAGAAGTGAAGTTTGCACCCTAGGCAAGATGTGCTTGGACTGCTGAAGTGGAAGTAGCAATGCTGAATGGCAAGATTTTGGGGTAGGGGCCTTACAGATGTAATTGCGATTTTGGACTCTTCCTTGCTCTGACCCTTAGGCCTTCCTGCCCCCACCACTGGTTTCATTGTAAGGAAACTTGAGAACTGCTGTAAATTAGAGCTCAAAACTGTTAAGGAAAACCCAACATTAGGGGTTTCTATCCTAAGTGGAAAACTTCAGTGCTTCAGGACTTTCTCATTCTTGCTTAAGACAAAATGCTGACATGTGAACTACTGGTTTTGAAGAGAATAGTAGTTCTGCAGAAAAAAAATAGTTGAAAATGTTGGAATACTAAAATTTGTTTTTCCAAATGAAATAGATGAGCTTTTACTTTTGTGTGTGGCATAGCCAACATTTTCTTGTAGAAATTTTATTCACTTTGTAGCAACTGCTTTTCATTTCTCCCTTGATGTTCTTTCTCTTTTCTCCTTTTCCCCTTTCCTTTCCTTTCCTTTCCTTTCCTTTCCTTTCCTTTCCTTTCCTTTCCTTTCCTTTCCTTTCCTTTCCTTTCCTTGCAATGATATGACTCTAGGCATGAAGTAAGTGTGCTGATACGTAAATTACACTTAGAACTACTCTCATATATGACAGGTTGGGATTCTGTCCTGTTTTTTTCAATAGCACCTTAGAACTGCTGCTACACCAGTGGAATGTAATAAGATGCTGTGTTAGCAAGAGTATGGGAAAAGGGTTGCAATTTGGTGCACACGCATATTAATGTCCCTCCCAGTAGAAGCAAGGGCTGAAGTGCAGTATCCAAAAGGCACTTGGATTGTGCTTTTCTCATCCTAACCCAGAAACAAGTCTGACCTTCATATCTTGCTGTCTAATGCAATACTGACTATAAATACAAGGATTCATTCTCTGCTTACACCTGTGCAAATAGGGTGTCAGTTCTTAATGTAGTAATGTTTACCTTCATTTTGCACTTTCTAAGCAAAAGAGAACCAGAGAAAAGTATACCATGAAATACCATGAAAGAACAAAATCTTCCATGGCTACATTATAGATTAGGAGGAACAAGAACTCTTGTGGTTTTGAATTTAAGGGTGAAGCTGATCCAGTTAGACACTCTTTTTTTGGTATGAATATGCAGTCCAGCCCCCTGCCCTAAGGCATTCTCACGTAAACCTGTATTGTTCTTTGAAGGTATTTTGTAAAACATCCTTAAAAACCTTCAGTGATGGTGATTTGATAGTCTCTCCAAGAGATTGACTCTTGCAGTGTACTCCCATTAGTTTTTTATGATTAACCTAACATTCATGGTAATTTCAGTCTATTACAACTCATCCTGCCCACCGTCAGTGGGAGGGTAAACTCATTCCTTTCTCTCTAAAGCTATTCTTTCTGTATTTCAGGACTTAGCACAGCTCCCCTCCTTGTTATCTTTGCCACATCAAGCAACACTAGCTTTTGCAGTTTTCATGCTGTCTTTTCTTGTCAATCTCCCTTTGCCTCTCAGTTGGTCTCTATCTTTTAAATAGGTATTGTTCCAGAGGAGGCCTTCATAGTAGTTTGGAAACAGTATTTCATATGATATGCACATTACACTCTTGTTTGCACAAGCTGATCTGTTGCGTTTTTTTCTCTTTCGTCATACAGATAAGCTATTGCACTGCCAACTCATGCTCAGCTTGTGATCCTTTCTCACGGAACTGCTACCCAACCTTGTCCTCTACTTGTACAGTTGATTATTGCTGCCTGGGCTCTGCATCATCTGTAGATTTGCTGGGTGCCCTCACTAATCTGTCATGTAGGTCCCAGTAAGAACATTGAATCATCCTTATGGAACCCTACCAGGCTCACCTTTTCTTTTTGACGGCGAATGATTTTTCAACCAAGTTTGTACTGCCTGACCCTTAAAGTACTTTTGTCTGGCCACGTTTCCTTTTCTTTTTTTCAGAGTAGTGTATCATTGCCAAAACCCTTACTGAAGTCAAGACACATGACATTTTCTCTTTATCCCCTAAAGCTACTATAGAAGGGAGTTAGACTGAAGTTAGTTGAAGCTATTGTGGAAGGAAGTTAGATTGGTTTGACATGGTGTCTTTGTGACAAATCCATGTTGTCAATTAGTCATCTTTTCTTCTAGGTATTCAACTAATTTGTTTATTTGTTCCAACATTTCCCCAGGAATTGGATTTTAGGATTTTAGCTTTATTGTTCCTTGCCTCCTCCTCCTCTTTTTTTTTTTAAAAAAGATATATATATATATATATATATATATGGAGGCATTCTTCTTCTGTTTGTAGTTGTCTGAAGCCTTACCCTTCCTTTTGGGGTTCTCAATGCACAAACTCATCTTCAGCCAATTCTTTAAGTATCCTGGGACTTTCATTAAACCCAGCTGATCTAAAAATATGTGAATTATCCTACTACTGTGTAGTGCAGCCTCAGCATGTGTTCAGGAATTTGTTGTGTTAAGTGCTCGACACAAGTAATAAAGATAGTTCTTTCACTGAAGACCTGATTAGCTGTACATATGGATAAGTGAGACTAAGCAGAAGCCTCTGGCCAGACAGAAGGCAGGTTAAACAACGAAACATCCTTCATTAGCTTAAGAGATGAAAGTGTCCTCTTGAGCATGGTCTGGCTGTCATCAAATGTTTTGCAGGCATTCCAGCAGGAGGGATTTTAAAGCAGGAGTCAAAAGAGGACAGTGTTTTAGCTGGCCTGCCTTTTTTCACAGATGTTCTCTGAAGCAACAGAAGAGGGAGGTATAAAGACTAGACATAGGAACAAATGGTGAAGAAGGCATCGCTTGGACTGCTAGGCTGGCCTCTGTGTGCAGAGCTGGAATCACAAGTCATGCGCTAAGTTAAAGTTGTTAAAACAAGTAGGGAACATAAGGATGTTGCCCCTGCTACATGCTGTCTGGTGGCAGCTGGGGTCCTCTGGCGTGTTTTCGTTGTGTGTGTCACTGGCAAGAGCTTTTACCCAGCATCTCTGCCCTGGAGCCCACTCAGATGACATCCCCATCATGGTACTGTAGCCCTGGGAGGTAGTGTGAGTGTAGCTGAACCATGGTTTGAGTGAAACCTTATTCTGCCTTTTCTTTTCTCCCTTATTTGGCATAGGGTTAAGATGGATAGGTTTTCATGAATGGGTTAGTGTGATTCAGTTTGGACTGGGCACATTTGCACTCTGATCTGCTCACTGCTCAGCTGCAGCTGCTCTCAGCCCATCAGCCCAGGGGCCAGGTGGATGTGAACTTCCACCCTGATGACTAGTGCTATGTGGGCTGAGGCAGGGAAATGGAGTGTGCATCTTGGTGGGAAGGATGACTAGAGCAAGGGAGAAAGAAGAGGCTATGAGACATCGCTATTTTTCACTCAGAAGCTTTGGAGAGTTCTGGGGCAGTGGCAGAAGCACTTACCAGTTCAAACATATCATTCCTGGCTGCTAGAACAGCTGAATAAAAAATTGGCCCGAAGTGGCTACAGACTATCCCAGCATTTTTCTCCTGATATATCTGAGGCTGTTCATGGAAATTATTATTTTAATGGTTGATTAATGAGTTGTGAGCCACAGGGGGTAATTAGTCTGCTAATCACCGTGTTCAGCAACCCCACCAGCCGCTCAGATTGCTCTCAATGGCAGCCCTTTTACCTCCATAATGCTAAAGTGGTATTAAGGAGCACAGTTAATGCTGTGATGCTCCAGTTGAGCTCAGCCCAGCCTTGCCAAACAGCATTAAGCTATACGTATTCTCCTGCACACTATGGGGCTGTGCTGTAGGGATTGTTCCAGCATTGGGCATCTCCATTAATTCAGTCATTGCGTCTTGCCATATAATGAGAGGGAAAAGTGCACTGGCTGAAGGCTCAAATAAATAACATGAAAATAAAGATTAAAGTCCTGTAGGCCACGTGTGGTGCAGGGCCCCAGCTGAGCCTGTTGGCTGTGTTTGCCAGACCGCCGCTGAACTGTGCTGCAGGTGCTCTCTGTCACAGCGACACATGTTTGAACAAGGCACCCTGTGAAATCCAAAAAAGTGCATTTCCTCTGCTTTGTCAGCACAGCTCTCCTTTGCCTGCAAGGTTTTTCAAAAGCATGAGGGAAATGACTCACCCAGCAGAATGTGGGAATTATCCTGTTTAGCTGCTCTGCTTTATCCTGTCAGAAATGCACAATGAAAAACTCCAGTCACAAGAGACCAAAGGGGCTCCCATATAACTGACAGACACCAACTGTTTGAGAGCACTCAGATCCTGTTATCGAGAGGAGCCTGACCCGTGTGCTGCACCTCCATTTATCATCATTTTAATCCAATTGGAAGTCTTTTCAAAAGTCTCCATGTTCTTTCATTCTTTTCCCACTTTCTGTTACCCCAAATATTCTCTTTTTGTCTCCTTTTTTTTTTTTGTTTACTTTTAAGCTCCCTCCCCTCCAAATGTTTTTTGTTCTTTTAACTTGGAAAGGGATAAAATTTTTGAGATGATCCCAGGCAAAAAACTTCTCTGTTAAAACAGTATAAAGAGAAGGTTCCTTCACCAAAATCAATGGAGTTAGTCCAAATGTAGCTGCCGAACTGGGCAGAATTCAGCCAGCCAAATCACTTTTATTTTTACCTTTTTAATCTTCAAAGTGATCCTGATTGGTGCCAGACAGCAAATGAAAACAGTTTACTCACACAAGCTATGGCCCAAATTTCTCCATCTCCTGTTTGTCATTAAGGTAGTAAGTGTTACTCAGCCAGGTGTTTTATACTCAGAGTGAGAAATGATTCTACCCATGAGGTCTAAACCTTTCTTCATGAAGGCTTTTAAATGCCTGAGCACTATTTAAGCACTCAGGGAGATTACTTCTGTGTTTAACTTCCTAAATCTGCCTAAATGCATTCTGAATCAGTGTCCATAAAAGTCAGGGGAAAAGATGCTACTGTCATTCCTGTTTTATGGGAAGCAGAAGGATGATTCTGAAGCATTCTGTCCCTTAAAAATGGAATCCTGCTGTTGATATGCTGGCACAGTCCAGCTGAGTGTATCACCTGTCCACAGTGGAACCTTCGTCAGGATCTAGTCATGAGTAGTCCCCATTCAGTATAGAGTCACAGGGGACTGTGGAATGTGTGTGTGGTCATTCTCCTTTCTACTGCCCAGCTAGTAGGTGATGCTTACATGGTTGTCCTGTGCCTTGGAGCCAGAAAACCTCCTAGAAAGTCCCTGGGTGCAGCTGTGGGAAGGTGAGGGTGTCGCGGTGAGGGAAACTTGAACACGCTCAATATGAGTGATCAGCAAGCTTCAAACTTTATTAGACAACACCTTACAATTTATAGGATTGTTAATTAGCTAATACATATTGCAAAACCTAAGCTCATTATTGGTTATGCTTATAAAGGCCAGTCCCGCCTTAACTTCCCCAGTCTATGTTTACTTTGTTTCTTCTTGGGTTATGCTAAGCAATACATGATTGCCTGGCTGTGCATATTGGTTGATACGTAAGTGGCTACAATACAATTGATACATGATTGGTGACAAACTACCATACTTGTACTAGGACAAAGACTACACTTGTATTACCCTTCTTGCTTGCTAGAATCGCAGCTGCATTTCGAGGTTACAGTTATCGGTTCCTTCCTATACATCTTCCTCAGCAACTTTCTGTATCAACTTACCCAGACCTTCTGCATGTACGCATCCTTTCACGACTTACAATTAACTATATTGTTCCTGCTACATACTGGACAGAATGCCGCAGCACAGTGTCCTTGCTAAGTCAGCCGTTCCAACATATCTGTGTCCGGTGCCTGCCTAACTGCTGCTCAGCCAGCAACATTATGTCGATATGCCCTTTATCGGTTAACCATTCCTCCACATGAGGGAGAATTGCTGACACCTGCACTCAGAGCAGGAGGCTTGAAGGACTGTAGCACATATGCCTTGCAAGTGAATTCTCCTTCGGTACAGACAGGCCCCTGGAGTACAGGGCTAAGGTACTGCCTAGTTCTGTGAACACTGAAGCAGTTACAATACAGCTGCATATGGGATGGAGAAATAGAGAGCAGGCTGGAGTTTTAAAATTATATTTCATTTTAATTAGGGAAAAAAATTCAGCTGTTGAAATTCCACAGAAAACAGAAACAGAAAGAGCAAGCTTCAGCTCAGAAATTGTGTACTTTGCCTCAAATCTGGCATGAACTAGCTAACCAATGCAAAAGGCTACATGAAACATCTTTGTTTTCATGGTGCCAAACCCTAGGCACGCTTTGTCCTTGTACTGTGAAATCATTGGGACCCATCAGTGTTTGTGCAGTGCTGTTGGAAAGCTGCTGAACTCAAGTCATGCCTTCAGAAAACTAAAGAATGACCAAATAGTTTTACCATGGTTTTGGTCAGTATGTTTTATGCATTTTATCTGAATGATACCTACTACTACCAACAACAAAAGAAGAAAATCTTAGTTAAGAAAAGGTAAGCCGAGGCTTAGGAAGATCTGGGGTAGATTCACTTTGAGGTGATCTGCCTGAGGCACACTGAAGCTGAGCTGTTTGGCTAGCTCCAGCTTTTCCTAAGCATTCCTGTTTCTCCCTCACCCTCTGGTGCCAGTGAGGGCAGCTATACTGAAGATCTGTAGTGCCTCTGCTCTTTGCATTTGTTGGCAGCACCTTTTCCTCTTCAGGTGCATGGTGTAGTTTGGAGTGTTAAAGCACAGGGTCCTTGTCTGTGGTTGAAGGTGGCAGAGATCTGGAGGAAGTGAAGAGCTCCTAGGGCTCACTGCCTCCCTCTGGAAGGAGGGAATTACATTGGAGCAGCTGTGCCTTATTTAAAGCATAATTACTTTGAAAGCTAATTGAGTAAAAATATAAATTGTGACAATAACTTCATTTTTGTGGTGCTGGAAAAATTTCAAGTGTTTCACAGCTTAACCAAGCCATCCTTGAACCATTCTGATCTTCAGATCTTCTCTCTCCCCTTCCCTCTCTTCCCCTTGTCCTTCTTTCTCATATTTTCTTCACATCCTGGGTAGAATCAAGAAAACTTTAAGAAAAGTATTTGAACCTTCACAAGTTCAGTTCAGATTAACCCTAAAATATTGGTGAGAGCCTGGGAAGGACAGAGCCAGGGAAACCTCTCCTTCGGTCTGGGCTGTGATTCACATGGACCAATTGCAGCAACATTTTGCCATTTCCAGAGGTATCTAGTTCTGTGTTTCTAGTCATTGTTTATCAGCCCTCTCATACAAAATAAACAGACAAGTTATTCAGCTTCCCTATAAAATTGGGTGCAAAACTTTACATCATTCTCTCAGTTTGGTGCTTCTGTTGGGAAAGAAAAGATGGTGGCAAAAATAAGGCTGAAACACCAAATACCAGCGCCAAGTAGGAAATGATGTTGGGGCAAATTGCTAAATGGAGACTGATGAGAGCAAAAGCAAGTTCACAGCCATTCCCAACCCTTGATTATGAAAAGCCTGAATTTTCCTCTTTGTTTCCCCTCTTGATCATAGCAAAGCTAATCCAAGCATTTTTTAATGTTCAAGATGTTAAAAAATCAAAAGCATAGGTCCAACTACCCATTGCACATGAAACAATCCTGCGAGTTTTCCAGATACACCTCTAGGGAGACAATCCACACACTCCTTATGCCTCTGATCTCTTGTGTTCAAGTCTGTCAGGGCCCTCTTCTGTCCATCTACTGATTTATTTCACAATTCACATCATATAGCTAAAAATCTATCAAGAGTCAACATGTAACACAGGTGAAACAAACAAAATCTGTAACAAGGAACATCTCCAGCTGATTTCTTTAGGTGGTGAGAAGGCGCAGAGTGCGTAAGCAGGTTACACACCACCTTAAAGCATTGCAAACATAACTATGGATTGGTATGGTAAAAGATTTCACCTTACAGGGACATTACAATTGTTGCTTACATGAGGATATTCTTAGTATGTAATAAAAAAGGGAAAGCTTGAATTATTTATTCTAGCAGAGTTTAAATTATTTCCATGCAAACTTTTCTGAATGGATAAGAATGAGAATATATTGTCTTTAAAGTAGTGTTAATAGAAATAGATCAGTTAGAAGGCCTAAAAACATGAAATTCAGAAAAGTGTCATGAAGCTTCATATTGATCTGATTCTGACAATTGGCTGGGCAAAGCTGGAGTCTTGCTCAAGAGATCTGTTCATTGTTTGCATTTGCTGCCTTTTCTGACAAATATACTTTGTGTTCCTGGATATTCCCACAAGCAGCATTGGAACAGCCAGGGAAGAGGATTGCCTCTAAATCCTTTCTCTGTTATGACAATCAGAATAGTTTTGCCAGTTCATTGTCATTTTAGCACCTGTGCAAATCTACTTCATAAACTGAAGGCAGTGCAGCTCCCTGTGCTTTTCTGAGGTTGCCACTGGGGCTGTAGAGCTTTTGTTGCTTGCCCGGGTGGTAAGCAGAACTGAAGGAATCCAGCATGACTTCCTGACCCCAGGCTCAGTTTGCAGTTTGGTAGTTGTGAGGAAATGCATCCAATAACTGGTCTACCCAGAAACTGAACAGGTCTCTTAGCCAAAAAGAAGCCTGGACCGCCATGCTGTAACTTTAACAAACACTTCCACAGCTTCTCTTGCTGAGCACATTATGGCTTTTAGAAAGCTTCTTGGGAGACAGAAGGGAATCATTATCAATAAATAATTCATTTAACAATTCTCTTTTTTTTTTTCCTATTCACAAAGGGTTGTGAAATTCTCGCATTGATTCATTATTTAGAATTATTTTCCACTGAGTTCATGGAAAAATACTAAGGTTTCAAATCATGTCAGTTGGAAATGTTAGAATTAACTGTGCCTTCATGCTGTGAAGCATGTAACTAACAGGTATAAGTTGAATTGCACAACTTGAGCTGTACAAATAATAACGTGTTTAATGGCAAGCAAATGTTGAAGTACAGAATACATTATTTAGGCAGGTCCATGTTACTTCTGTAACTCACCTCATCAAAGCTGGGAAAAATCATCACATACCTTTGGTGGCTAGCAAGTCATGATGTGGGTTTTAGCTGGGATGTAAGTGTTTAGTAATGCTACCACATACTGCAAGCATGGCTGGAACCACCAAATATATGCTTGTAACAACAGTGTAAGGACTTCCTGTATGCCTTGGGGTTGTTTTTTCTTTCTTTGCTTTTTCCTCTTTTAAAGCATTAGGATTCTGCATACTGGTGCTATTTTAGGGGAGAATATGTTTTCAACCCACCTTTACCTTTTACCAAATTTTTCATGAGGGAATTAATTAGAATTTATGTACACTGGGAGCGATAGAGAAGTTTTATTTTGTGGGGCTTTTCTCATGATCATAACTCAGAAAAACTGCAGAATGTATTTGCTGGTCTATTTAGTAAGGGCATACTTTTCCATCAGTGCTCAGGGAGTTTGCAACTTTCATGAAGCCTTGTTAGCAGCTCTCAGGAGAGTAGGGTAAGGTTTGGTTTTGTTTCTTATTTCAGTGTGAACACAAATATATCTGGGAGTTTACTGAAGTTATGAGAGTCACCTGGATAAACTGGAGAATCTGTTGCAAGAAACTACATGATTTTCTGATTATGGCAACTGCTGACCAGTGCTTGCAACCTTTTAAGCTAAGCTGGCATGGTCCCAGCTTCCTCACTAGCTATCAGGAAGGTATTAAAGCTGGAATACTTCCCATGTTTGATGTAGACTGACAACCCATCCCACAAAAAACTGTGGGAATAAGAACTTCAGTAGACCATAACTGAGGTTGCCAGAGATGCTGAGTGTCAAGAGCGCAATTTCTGTTTCAATGAAATTTGCACCTGCTTATACCAGATTTGCACTTCTCTCCAGCAAAGGTTCAGTGGATGTGGCTAAGCTTCTGGTCACAGAGCTCTGTGCTATATTGCTGCTCCTGTCTGCTGGGAAGATGCTATGGGTAGGTCTCAATGAACTGACAAAAACATGAACCAGACATCCCAGCTGCTTTGTAATGTTCTGTATTTCATGTAAAGGTGAATGTTTACTTCAACTCTAGCCATTTGCTGTAACACGCTGTTTCTACAGATTTACCTACAGGCCGAGGTAGTGGCAAGGTCAGGGTACAAAGATTCAATGCAGGGGGACGCCTGTGCTTTCAAACTAACCAGCTGCTCCTCTTTTTTTGTTGTCTGATTCACCAATGTTGAGCCTTCTATGTACCTGATAAAACTGAAGCAGGAGAACTCATTTGTCATTTCTGGGGTATGTCTAAGCATTTGCTTTGCTATCTGAAGTGACCTATTGGGCTGGAAGACTTCTGCACACATATCTTCTTATGTGAGGCACTGTCTTCTTGTTTTGGACATGCTGCTTTGCTCCTGAGCTGCTGTTCACTGTGCCACAACCTCTTCGGGCTTTTTTCTGCATTGCTGTGTCTACACGATGTCATGTTACAAGATGCACGCTTTGTACCTGCTGATGTCAGCATGAAAAGAAGGAAATCGTCTTTTCACTTAGCGTGTTGTAAATCAGCCCAGTAAACCAGACTATACATTATGCTTTTGTTACTGAGAGCTAAATTACAAGGAAATGAATGGTGCATAATAATTCCCCGTGCCGCTGAGTTCTCCGCTTCTCAGCAAAGCAGCCCCTCGCGCAAGCGGGTTTACCGGGCCTGTCCCATCGCTGGGGAAGAGGCGCGCTCTAGTGGCTTCTCGGCCGAAAAATTGCTGCCGGGGGTGGTAGAGCAGCTCAAAAGAGATTAAATGCGGAGAAGGGTGATTATGGCAGGAGATAAGTCATGTTATGTCAGCCCAAGATTTGTTTTGGTGAAATAATATATTCCCGAAAAGGCTAAGGTGTTCTTTTGTGTTTATTGGAGTCAACATTAGTTAGCGTGAAGTTCCGGCGTCCTCCACATAAAAAGGACATGCAGCTGTTGGAACAAGTCCTGAGGAGGGCCACGAGGATGATCATGGGACTGGAGCACCTCCTGTATGAAGATAGGATGAGAAAGTTGGGGCTGTTCA